>JAHZNB010004392.1:0-33334 GCA_027744295.1 Callyntrura guangdongensis
ATTCACTCGCTGAGCCTCTATTACTCACTTGCTACATCATGCCTGTATTTTTCTCTTTCGTCACGTAAAATTTGTATGCTGCCATTCGTATACAGGGCCTGATTTATGCTGTATGTTTCCCCTCTGTGGAATGTTGGTTTTCCTCGGTCTCGTTAGACCCATTTGTTTTGTCATTGTTCCTCCATACTAGTACATTCCCTGCTATTGCTCTTGTGGTGGTCGTTTGTTACACAATTTGTATGTAAGATTCGCCGAAGAGGAAGGCGTATTTGTAGGTATCTTTGTGTGAGTATGTGCATGTGTCTGTGATGTGCTTGAAAGAAAATTGGATGACGGGACAGCGAGTACACGCGGTAAAGTCTTTCTCTTTGTGTGTATATGTTATTATGATACATTTGTCGAAGTCTTCGTTGTCGTTGAGGATGCTATTTCTTTTTAAGTGTGGAAGTAGGTAGGTAATATGGATTTAATGGTGACATTTTCTTGAAGAGGAAGGAAAATGCCCCTCGTCCTAGCCCATTTTATGAGCCATTCCAGAAGGCCCAGCTTTGAGTTTCCTCAGGGAGTAGCAAATGAGTAGGATTTCGGTGAAAGCTGAAGATGTTGCACGCACAAATCTGCAGAGAGGAAGATACTACAGACTGTGTCTCTGTAAATATAAGATACAACAGAAGATTGATGCTGTTGTTGGGCAGATGCCACGGTTTATTTGCCAAAAGAGTTATGACTTCTCTTTATGTCGGGCATCCTCCAAAAATGGCTACAAATTGTCAGGGCTGAACTCTGTGTGTTCTGGTTTTGAGAGCTGTGACGAGACGAACAAGTGAATTGGTAGATATACATACATATGCACACCGTGAAGGAAAACAAAAAAAAAACGAAAAGAAGTGGGAAATAATATGAAGGACAAAATTTGGTTGGTGACTTTGAAAGAGTGTTTCTT
Organism: Callyntrura guangdongensis; assembly: GCA_027744295.1. Classification (NCBI taxonomy): domain Eukaryota; kingdom Metazoa; phylum Arthropoda; class Collembola; order Entomobryomorpha; family Paronellidae; genus Callyntrura; species Callyntrura guangdongensis. The sequence continues at coordinate 944 of JAHZNB010004392.1, forward strand.
GTTTATCCATGATGTTTCAATGCCACTCGTTTTATCTCAGATGAGACACGATGATATCGAGTATATGTTTATCTGAAATGTATATATGGTCACGTTTCATAATCGCCAGTTGTACTACTCTGGTTACGACATATAATACGAAGTGAACATTTTCCGATTTTCGCACGCTAAGATGGATTAGGTAGGTTTTGCGTGTAGAATAAGTTGGCTTATTATTATTATTGAAGATCCCATTATATCGACAAAAAGTTGATGTAATAGGAGACACTGATGTTTTTTCGAGAATTCAAGTAAATTGTGGGGGAAACGCCGGGCTGGTTTTTATATCTCGTTTATCCGCGCTCTTATTATTTCAGATCTGTATACGTCTTAATTTTTTTAGAGACAGATGAAAGTGACTTTAGACAATAAATGTTCGTATATTTCGTTGAGAGTACCGTTTTAGCTGTAAAGGATAGTATATCAAAAAGATGTATTGTATAACATGCTTTGTCTTTGTGCATTTTCAGGCGGACGTTTATCGCAAAATCGATGAGACATGTGTTGACGTATGTGGCTTACTTTTGCGATTTGTCAAGCAAATCGTTTTGCTATCTACCGACTATAAAGAAGAGACGGGAGAGAAACGTCGCCGTCACGGACAACGAATTGCAGATGTCGGCAAAGGAAAGTCTATTGATACCAGCCCATTTTCTTTTCCTCATTCTCATTCATTGGATTGGCAGTTGGTCGATTTATGGAAGAACATCAGAAAGCTTCCTCATTTAACACCGGATGGGACGTTGGGTCACGCAGAGGAGATAAAAAGAATTCAAAGTAGGGTCGACTTTCTTCAGAAAGCGTACCATAGTTGTAAATCTTTCTTTGAGAGAAAGATCAAAGCAGTAGAGGTTCCTCGCACTTCGAGCAACGCTGCTGCCGCCGCTGCCTCTGGTCCATCGCCTTTTTTTACCGCAGCGGCCAAACAACACCTAGAACGAGTCGCCAAGGATTTGGTACAAATTCGAGCTCATTTGGAAGCAGGTGTGCAGACGGGATCGTTTCAATGGATCGACAGTGTTTTGATTAAGGCACTGGTAGCGGGGAACTGGTTGCTGATTGATGGGGCAAATCGATGTTCAGCTGCTGTTTTGGATCGCCTCAACTCACTCATGGAACCCAATGGAGTCCTTTTCCTGTCTGAACGCGGAAGTTTGGACGGGAAGATTGTAAAAATCACACCACATCCTAATTTTCGTCTCATTTTAACAATGGATCCGGTCTATGGAGAGATTTCAAGGGCCATGAGAAATCGAGGAGTTGAAATATTCATGTCCAATTCACTAGCTTGTACTTCTAGTACTATCAGTACCACGGCACAGGATGTAGTCAGTGTGGTCGATAATACCAACATTCCTCGTGATGAGAATGATAAACTGGAAAATGAGAGTAGGGCAGACGTGATAACCTGGACATTGGAGAATGATGCGTGTCCAACACTAGAGTCAGAATTCGGGATCAGCGTGTTCGATTCAGACGCCTTTCTCCGATCAGTAGGGATAAGTAATCCTCGGCTTAGAGCAGCTGTGCTAAATTTACATCGTGAAATCCATCATTCTATCGGTGATGCTCCTGGCTCGTCCCTTACTGGAGTTATTGGCAATGTGGGTCTAGAAAGCAGATTTTGCAAAATGTTATCCATTTGGAAGCAAATTACTATGCAAATGGAAAATGGGATAAGCTACAAAGATGCCATGTGGAACGCTTTTTCATATGCATACGTTGATGAAGATGGAGATCGTCTACTTACCACGGCCTTGATAGATCCTCAAAAGAAAACGGAAATTCAAGAAATTATCACCAGATATTGCCAAGGTTTGGAGGACAACGACTTCAAGAAAGTTGATTGTAATCAAAAGCTATTGCCGATACAAGCTATAACAAACTGTAATACAAATGCAGAAGTTTACCGAATAGGAAAAAGTCTTGAAGTGATTTCTAATGCGCTTTCTGAGAATGCCTGGTCACAGTATGAAAGCTGGCGAACAAAGAATGGTGGTAGAAGTAGAAAGGTCGTGGAGGATTTTCTATTGGTCTCGGTTTTCTCTTCGCTTGTGCAGCAAGACGTTCATAGTTTCTTGTTGGCTTTAAAGAACCTCTATCCAATGAAATCCAGCTTTGCGAAAAAGTTAACTGATATTTTAGAAACAACACGGACAGTACCATCTTTACCAGAAGTTAAAAGTTTCGTGTCTTCACACAGTCACGGAGACATACAGCGAGCTGCTCATTTAATGGTAAAGTTTGCTGATCAAAGTCAAGATGAGCAAAGAAAATTTTTGGACGCAGAAATGAAACTGTCTTTGAGGCTGCACGCAGAGAATGAAATTTTTCACTTACCAGTCACATCAGTTTCTTTATCATCTACGACATCGTCCTCTTTGTCATCTCTTGAGGAACATGTTAAAAAAGGAAGTCTCGGCTTTGTTGCCAAAAATGTTAAAAGGACGGACGCTGGAAATTTGTTTGAGTTTTTGTACGGCTTTTGGCAGATTGTAACAAAGTACGAAAAACTCATTGCAGCTTGCTTATCTAGTCCAAGCAACAGCTCGGGAAAAAGGAAAGGAAATTTGGATACCGAAGAGGCTGAAACGAATTTTTCCTGTGATTCTATTGTCGCTCGGTATTCACACAATTGGGTGAAAGGAATGGTAGCTGTATTGTGGAGGAAATGGATGATGGAGTTGATTCAGGAAGAGTTTAACTTTAAACGACCAAGTGAAAAGTTGAAATCAAATGTAGCTTTGCTAGTGCAATGGATCGGGGAACAAGTCGTTCCTACATTAGATGCAATCAAAGGAATCGATAATTCCTCAGCAGAGGGGAATGAGCTGGGTTTGCTGGTAGAAAAATGTCTTGAACCACTGGATCACTGCGGGAACCGGATGCTTTTGCAAAGGAACTCGTCTTTCCGCTCTTTTTATGGTATCCGGCCTTTCTTGCCGACAGATTCTTTGAAAATTGTGGATTCTGCTCTGAGGTAGAGAAACCAGTTTTTACGTTTTTTAAGCCCGCTTTGCATAGATTATAATGAGGTGGTGATAATAATAGGACACTGGCTTTCTGTAAATAAAATAATATTGAATATATAATCTGTACTACATATCTTCATCAGTTTTTCTATTACTCACCAACGAGTGTGAGCTTGTAGGATAATTTTTGTTATCAGTATCCCCATTACTTTAACAATGTAAAGGAAAGCGTAAAAATATTTTAGACTATTATGAATTTGAATTATAATTTTAGTACATGCCTTAAATGCTGGATGGTGAACGCACCTGTAGATCCGCAAAGGATTGTGACTCTGCTGCTCTCTGCATGTGCAAATGGAAATGAGGCAGAAGCAGCTCATAAGGCGCTAACCAGCATATGCAGGAAGATTCTAAAAATTGATACGCTCACCGTTAGCTCAGGCAAGTAAATGATTATGCTTGATTGAATAGATTAACTTTAATAATAATGCATGGAGCGCCCCAATTAGTAAAGTTTACACTTGCGACTTGTGAATGTTCAATGAATGTTGAATGTAGTGTAACCTTTAACTTTAATTTTTAGAACAAACTAATTTCCTGGAAAGATTTGTCGCGAGTTTCGACGGAATCGTGCAAAGAAGAGAATTATCTTTTACGGAGAAGAATGAAGATGATGATGACATGTTGAAAAGATGTACAAAATTGGTGGATGGTATTCAGGATTTTCTACGGCTTCTTTGTATTCCATCGACCACTCATCTCAAGTATTCTGTTTTTGTCAGCCCGGTACTTCAGGCTTTTGGGGACAAATATGAAGAAGAAAACCTTAATGGAGAAGCAGACACATCCGCAAAATATGGCTATCTTCGGTCTGTACTTCTGTGGGAGGATAGGGAACGTTTCCGCAAGAACTACTTCAGTGATTCCCCTCCTTGGATTAGTTTAAAGAATGCTTGTTTATTGCCATACTACATCAGTAAAATAATTCTGGACGATGACAGTCACTTGATAAGAAGTGCCTCTTTGGGACACCGTGAAACTCTCAGTAGTCATTATAAAACGCTTAATCGTCAGCTGTCACAAGAAATTATAAGACCGAAAATGAGCTGGGAGTCGACCCAGGGACTCGTAAAGTCCACATGTAGATCGTTCTATGAGTTGACACAGAAGTGGGAAAGTTTGTTTCATGGGAGCAGTGAAACGGACATTGAACGGATCCAAGCATGGAATAGAAAATTGGAAAATATTTTGACCAAAGTTGACATAGAGAAGGGTTATGGGTATGAGACTGGGGCTATGGCAGAACTGGGTTGTATTATGGTGGAATACAGTTGTTTCATTATGGAGACCACAATGTATTTACCGATTGTAGATCCTTCGGTGGAAAACGAAATTCTAGCAAAATATAAAGCAGATGAGGTATGGAAAATTTTTTTACTGTAAATAACAAAATCCACGTCGTTTTTATTATGATATGGTGGTTTTGCGACAAGGAAAGATCGATAAGCCTTTGTTGTCTCAACTGATGTTCTCGTGAATTTGGTGTCTTCCTTTTAAGATTGAGTACTTTTCCGCATGGGTCACCGCACAGCGGCTCTTTTCTTTGTATACGACCGGACATGACATTTGTCCAGCTAATGGAAACAAACCCGACCTTGAGCATGTCCATCCATACGTGCGGCAAGTTTTTAGTTTGCTTCAAACGTCTCAAAGAGAACTTGCAGAAGCTAAAAGAAGCATCGCAGCAAGACCGGATCCTCCACAGTTTGAGGCACTGCGACAAGAGGGAATGCAATTTGTTAGAACGATGGCTTCTAAAAGTAAGATAGATGAGCTAACAAGTCGCGTGCGAAATCTTGTTTCAAAAATAGGAAGAAAAAATCACGTGGGTACCACCTCCACCGGTGAGGATTTTAATACTAGCGGCTCAGAAATAACAGAAAACGAAATAAATGCTGTTTTGATCCCCTGTTCATCCTGGCTCGAATCTTGCTCCAGCTTTATACACAAACAACTAAAACGGTTTTGGTATTGGGATATTACCCTTCCCTATCTACATCCAGCTACTCAGGTAGTTAGCGAAGTGAAAACAAAATTTGTTCGTAATAACTATCCGTGTAAAATTTTATCTTATCTATAAACTATATAACGGTTGGTGTTATAGGCCATTGCTGGATTCAGTTTAGTTTGTCATGCCGTGCGAAAAATTACTTCAGAGGCCATAATCCATGAAAAATGCAAAGTTCTGGAAATGCTCAAGTTTCCAAATGGTCACACTCCAAAAGTTTCTGATGCATCGGGAATTTATGAGGAACCATGGGCGTATAAAAGAGCTACCAAAAAGTGGGTCATAAATAAATCCTTGTCTTCTCTCATATCTTCCGGTTTAATTTTGTATCTAAAATGTTATATTAAAAATACGTGCAAGCTACATGGAGAACTCATGAGTTGTTTTTATGCATTACTTTTTGTATTTTTATCTTTTTGCTTCAGACTTTTGTTGTCATCCTTATGGACTTTTTATAACAAACTCATCTCGCTGGATTGTATCACCCCTAATCAGATTAGAGATTTGCACGAGTTTGCCAATGAGGTTCTGCGAATTTGGAAGGAACAACAGGAAGAAAAGGAGCGGCAAAAGGAAATAGAGAATGCCTTTTATATTTACAAAGGAAAAGAGAGGAGTACCAATGGAGGATCGGATGAGGAAGTGGAAATGGAAAATATTGCAAACCTCTTTCCGGATTTTTCTGGCGATTTTCAAGATTTAGCAGAGGAGAACTCAACTTTTTTTGAGTCTTGTAATAATGTTAATGCTGCCTCCACAGATATTAGCTCAACAGCAGCAAATGATGTAGATATTCTAGAAAGTGATGATATAGACGTTTTTTTAAAAGTTCATTCACTGGCACTTTCTTACATTCGCAATCATTGCCTTAAACCGAACGTAACTGACGACGAAGTAAAATTTGATTTCGTGTCACCCTTTGAAAACATGTAAAAGATCATTTTATTCTTTGTTTCTAAATTTTTATGCTTTTGTGTAGCTAGTTAACAAGGCGGCAGTTGTAAATCTGTTTTTTTTGCTGATGTGTCATCCATTTAGGTTTGAAATTGGATGTTACGCCTTTCAAAACTCTTATCTTAACTACAGCAAAGATGACGAAGATAGTATTCTGATTTCTTCAAATATGATGCTGAAAAGATTAGAAGAGGGAAACGCTTCCGCATCTTTGGTTGACGTTGATGATGACACAGCGGACAAAAAGATTTACGATGTTTATCGGGATCCAAATGTTGCTGAAGTTTTGAAACTAGGTCCTGTTTTATCTGCCACGCGGAAAAGGATTTCCGCTTTACTACTCGAGTGGGAGGAACAACCCGCTCTACTTCGGGTAAGTGCTTTAAACCCCCAAATTGAACTGGAGTATTTGAATGATTATTCAGCAGTTAATTCAGTCAAGTTTGTCTATATGTATTCTTTTGCTTGATAGATTATTGAGGTCATAAACAGAATTGAGTCGTTTGAAGTAAAAAGCCCACTAGTTAAATTCCTCACAGGTTTGGAACTGCTGTTGTGTAAGTATTTTCTCTTTTTTTCTCACTCGTAAGTATAAATTGTTACTAGTCTGGTATACGTATAAATTGTAACTATTTTATCGTCTCTTTTTTATTATTCACACCAAAGCCACTGCAGATGAATGGGAGAAAGTGGCACATCGTGGCGTATCAATTGCAGCCAACATAATGGAAGTTTCACAACTTGTAATATACTGGCGCAAATTGGAACTGAGATATTGGAAGAATCTGCTCGGAGTTCACTTGGCTAGGTTAGCTATTTGAAGTATTTTAATACATTTTAAAGTGGATTATAGTTTGCCATAAGATAGGTATCATCATTGTCTGCTGAATCTGTTTACAGGGAGCAAAAGGAAGCGAAACAATGGTGGTTTAACTTGTACGCATCAGCCTTTGAATGCAGCATGGAGAATGTTGAAAGAAAAACCGAGAGCAAGCAAAAGTTTATACAGTTGCTTCGCAAGTTTATGGAGTCTTCCCCCATTGGCCAGTTCACTACGAGGCTTTCTCTTTTGGAAGAACTTCATCGTCATTTTACAGCTTTGCTACAGATACCCACAGTTTATGACACCAACACAAGAAACTCATTCAATGAAATAGTCAAGTACGTCTGGAATTCTGCGGTATATTATAGACAATTCCTGTCTACAGTTAATAATCGGTTTAAATCGCTTTCCACTCCAATTGAAAAGAAAATTAAGGACTTTATCAAAATCTGTCGATGGAACGACGCTAATCTATATTCCCTTCGAGATTCTGTAAAGAAAAGCCAGAAGATGCTCAACAAATATGTAGCAGAGTATAAGAAAGTGCTAAATACTCCTGTTTCAACGTTGTTGACTGCGGATACGCTAGGAACGGAAAGTGGCGGGAAGAAGGAAAAGAAAATTAGACAGACGAAAATTTCCTCGTATATCATGATACAAAACTGGGCGGAAGATTGTGTAGTTCCTGCCTCTGTGAACAAAACTGTTTACGAAATGTGGAGCCAGCGGTTGTCTAAATTGCAAAAGTACTTCTTAAAATCTCGAAAGATTAGCCAGGAAAATGTGGAGAAGGATAATGAGTATCATGCTCAAGTTGTGGAGGTGGAGGAACTCACGGTCAGTGTCATTGATAGAGTTCACGAGCTTCAAACTTTAGAGGTATGTTTACTCGAATTTTTTTCGTGTTTGTTAAATTTGATGTATAAAATAATGCCCGTTTGTCTTGTACCTTCAGTACATTTTACTAATACTCAATTTCGTTGATAGGCATCTAATATAAGCGATTTTTGATATATTTTTTATTAAACAAATGTTATGTAAATAAATGAAGGGTTATACACGGGATTGTAAGTGGAAATAAAGATAAAGAAAGGGGTTAGATTTTATTAGCCAAGCTTTCAAAATAACTCTAAATTCTTTTCAAAACATTAAAATGTTCTTAACACGTTAATATTACATGATTTATATGTTTTGTTAATATACGTTATTTATTATTTATGTATTTAGCTGAATTATTTATTAGTGAGTATTTCTGACGAAAGAGAATATTCCAGCGATATGTTTAATATTGTTTATACTTCTTATCATGCTTTTTATAGGTACCAGAAGAGAAAGGAGACAAGAGAAAAAAGGCTTTACATCACGTACACAACCTTCGTCGAAAAAGTCTAGCTGAACTATTCAAAGCTCTTCAAGACATTGGTTTGTCCTTCCGTCGTGGTCTTATACATTTGAATGGGCTTGCCAATGCAACTGAGTTTTGCGACTTTAGTTGTGAGCCAACGGACTTGACAGTGGGATGGGAAACCCTAACTTATAGGTTTCCGGCTGACTCGGAATTGATGGAGGCGTGGACTGGTTGTGAAAACTACTTTCAAAAATGCATTTCCCGGTTATCTGTCATGCTACGGGCATTTCACAGTCCAAGCAAGGAACTAGGGCCAAACATCATTGACCGTTGCAAGGGCTACGTGATTGATTTGCTTCAACACATATCTCTGGAGAAAAATTCCATTGGAAAGTACAGTAAGTTGTTGTGGGAGCTTCGATCACTTGTCAATGTTCCTGATAGAGAGACTTTGAACACAGTGGAGGAATCGACTGGCGTAAATAACAAAATGATATCAGACAGCCTTGCTGAAATAATTTACATGAAAGTTTGTGAATTGGAAACAGAGTACAGTCAATACATAATCATCGCGGAATCAGTGGTGGAAGTAGATCAGATTTCAGTGAAAACTACATTAAGGAAAGCATGTAGTTCCGTAATTAGTCACGTCAAAGTAATTAAATCAAAGCTTCATGACATTGTTAGCGCTGTCACTGTAAGAGATTTATGCCAGGGCTTAGTGGAGGCACAAGTTTTGCGGGCATGTTGCGTCGAACTGGAGCAAGCTTTGCATAGTATTGAACAGTCACTGGAAAATTTTCCGGCATCTTCCATCATACGGAATTCTCTCTCTAAATCGAAAGAAACATGTGGGAAGTGGTTACAGAAGTTTTACTCGCAACTAGAGTCTGCCATTTCGGAGAAGGCGTCTGAGAAAAAAGGGGAAGAGTTTTCGACAGCAATGGAAAGAACTTTGGAAGCCATTCTCGTATCATTCCAGCGCTTAGATGTGTCCAAAAGCAGTGGTGAAACCCATGTTGCAACTAACAAACTTACCGAGCAATTTCTTATCAAGCGAATGGATTGTTTTGACATTAATGCTGTGGTGGAAAATATTTTGAAAGTTAAGCACATTTTGAATGAAAGCCGAGGAGATGAGTACGTTCAGAGGAGAGCGGTACTGAATAGTATGACGCCACTAGTGTTGCAGTTTAGTTTTACCTTACAGTTTTATTTGAAGCTTTTGACACAACAACATCGCGTCCTCACAAAACTCTTGAGTGTTTTATCAGCAGTTTTTGCAACACTTGGCCAAAAAGGTTTTTGTCTTCCCACTGATTACGAGAATGACGCCGTGGAAGAAGGGAAAGAAATGGATGAAAAGTCTGGAATGGGTCTGGGAGAAGGTGAAACGACGTCAGATGCTCAGGATGTGTCAGACAGATTGGAGTCGGAAGACCAATTGGATGATACAATGAAGGCTGGAGAGACGGCTGAGTCTGCTGATAAGGATGTAGGGGAAAATGAGGAAGGTGTGGAAATGTCAGAGGACTTTGAGGGCAAGCAGCAAGATAAACAGCCTAATAAGAAAGATGATGAGAATGATGATGATAAGAGCGACGAAGAAAACGAAAATGAAGATTTTGATCAAGAAATGGGTGATGTGGAGGGAGAAAGTGAAAAGATTGATGACAAGGTACAAACATACACAGTTAATTTATGATGAAAATCTGATTCTTGTGATTCATTCATTGATTTGTTGAGGGCACTTATACTGATATTGATTTACCCTGTGAAATCATTTATTTAATTTGTTTTTGTAGCTTTGGGGAGGTTCCAGTGATGAAGAGGAGGATTTGGAAGAGCAGAAGAAGGAAAGTGGTAAAGGAACAAGAGAAAAAACTGAAACTGAGTTGACATCTAAAAATGATCAGGACAAGGACGATGAAGGTCAAAACGAGGAACAATCTAATGATGCAGAGCCACAAAATAAAGAGCTCAGCAACGATGCTGATGACGAAGAACCAAATGACGATCAAGTTGATCCATACCATGGGCAGAATCAACCGGAGGAAGAGCCAGAACCGATGGACCTGCCAGAAGATTTGCAATTAGATGATGGTGATCAAAAAGATGACAAAGAATCGCAAGAGGAAAATCCGTTTGATTTAGATAAAACTGATCGTGAACTCCCGGAAGGATTTGACGAGGACGAAGAGAAAGAAGATGTCGAAGAAGGGGAAAAGTCAGATCAGTTAAGCGATGATGAAAATGCCGATAACCAAGATAAAGAAATTACTATTGAGAACCCACAATTGGATGAGGATGTAAATGACGTACAACCAGAAGGACAGGAAGATATATCAATGGAAGTAGATCCACAGCAAGACAAGGAAGACGAAGACAAGCCGGATGAAGAAAAATATCAAGAAACTGTGGACACTAATACCAGTGAAAGCAAGGACTCAGATGGTAAACCAGAACCATCCAATATGCCTGCTTCCAAGTCAGACGAGACGGCGGCTAGTTCGGAGCAAGAAGACAACAAAAGTAAAGAAAATGATGCGGTAGCTACTCAAGACGAGGAAAATCCTGCCAAATCTGATGAACAAGCTGCTGGCCAAGTGGAAAGTAAGGATGGGCATGGCCATGAAGGGAAGTCCATCAACAAAGAAATTTCACAACGTAGCGAGTCTCAACAGAACAAGGAAGATGCTTCTAGACGACCGGGAGAGACAGACTCGAAAAGATCTCTGGCTGACAATTCTGATGGAACAGTGGACAAACTTAAGCGATTAAAAACTATGGATAAATCCGAAAATACTGATGTTGAGCCTGTGGATGAAGAAATGGGTGACGAAAACGAATCGCCAAAAAATAATGCTGAAGTCTATCAACATATTCATTCAGCTGACAAGAAAGATGCACTGACAATAGACAACGCAACTAAAGAGCAGTTGGATAAACAAAAAAGCATGCAAATTGACGATGATCGAGAAAAAACGGAAACTCCAAAGTTGGATGATGATGACGAAGAAATGGATGTTGATGAAGATAATGATGTTGAAGAATTGACAGAGAATCAGTTAGACAAAAACACACCCGACTTAATTCGCGGTTTGCCAGAAAATAAAAAGAAATCCAAAAAAAGTGACAAAAATACAGATGATAAGGCTGAACCAGAATGTATAGATGTAGAAGGAGATCATGTAATGACCCTTGGTGTTCAACGACCCGCCGAATCATACAGTCACACAAATCTAGAGTTACTACAGGAGCGAAGCGAGTCACATAATCAAGAACAGTCCAAGCAAGAAATTATTGATTTGACAGTAGATTCCGCACCGATTGGCAACGATGCCGGCTCGTTGGTGGAATGGCATGACCTTGAATCAAAGACCTTATCGGTAAAAATGGCGTATGTTCAGTTTGACTTCTCATAAGAATATTTCATTGGCAGTATCATTCAGGTTTGCTTCAACCTTTTCAGATTGCATTTTCTGCCGTTGCCGTTGTTGCTCGAGCACTCAATCTTCTTGAAGCTGGAAGACTAGCTGTAGCCAGCTTTGGAGAAGACTTCAAATTGGTGCATTCCTTTGATGAACCTTTCACTGATATCACAGGGGCTAAAATTATGCAAAAGTTTACTTTTGCTCAAAAGAGAACTAGAATACCTCAACTGATGAACCATGCAACAGCTCTATTCACTCAATCGAAAGCTTCTACCTCAGGTTCTATCCACCCTGACGTTGCTCAACTCATGATTATTATTTCAGATGGAAGAGGCATCAATAACGAAGGCGTTGAGGCTACTAAAACGTCGATTATGAAAGCTCGAGAGAAAAATGTCTTTATTGTGTTTATTATAGTAGATAATCCTGATAACAAAAATTCCATTTTAGACATACGACAGCCCATTTTCGGCACAGATAATTCTGTTCAGATTGTCCGGTACATGGACAATTTTCCGTTTCCCTTTTATCTGATTCTACGGGATATTGTTGCGTTACCCACTGTGTTGTCAGACGCTTTGCGACAGTGGTTTGAACTAGTGACTTCAAGTGATCGATGATTTTGTTAAAAATCTGTTTTTCTTCCAATTACGTGTATTTATATGCTTTGTTTTCAATTTGTTAAAAAATTAATTATCTATTTTGTTTAAGCATTAATTTAATCATGTTATATTGTGACAAAAATAAATGCATTTAATTGTGAATGGGATAAATGTTACCGAAACTTTCGACAGATGTCTTACACTTCCAATCTTTATTCTAAAATATAAGCCCTCTGCATAGACCAAATAGAATGGTTACATCTGAAGCCTGAAGTTTATTAAAACTATACGTCTAAGCGTGTACATTAATGCAATATTTGTTCCAATTGTTGCCAGTGTTTGCTGTTTTATAGGTTTTATACGATATGCAAGTATGTAATATGAATTTAATGGTAGCTTTTTCATAAAATAAAAGGATATTGCCTCTCTTTTAAGTACATTTTATGGGCCATTTCATAAGACTTAGCTTTGATTTTCCTCTGGGAATATCAAATGAGGTGGATTTGGTGAAAGTTAAGGATGGGGCACACTCTGTAAGATGTACTAACAACGCAACGCAGTTCAAGTTTATACATGTGCACAAACATGAAGACGGGACGGATGGGATTGATGTTGTTAGGTAGCCAGCTAGCATATTATATCTATATATTGTATAGTAGCTCAATTTCTGTTTGTCTGTCTGTGCGTGTGTGTTCCCTTATAACTTCAAAACTTCTGAACTGATTGCCACCAGGCATACCCATCGAGAATGTCCCTGGAAAGGTTCAAGTCCCGGTTTGAGAAAAAAATTCAATCCCTTGACCCAGTAGGGTAAATTACTAGTGTGAATTCAAAGTGACTGAAACCCAATAAGGTCACTTCTTATTCTCATGAAAATATCATTTTTAACTGGAAAACCCTTAATTTCTTAACCACTTGCAACCAAATATGGTGCACTCATGCAGACGGTCCCGGGAAAGTTTTATGTCAAGTTTTTGGGGAAAAATTTCTTCCCTTAACCCAGTAGGGTCACTTGTGTAAAAAACGGTCTTAATCTAAAACTAACATCTCATACATTGAAAATTTTTAAATTTTAACGAACAAAAATCTTCATTTCTTCACCTGTTTGTCTACTACACAACTCAAATTAAAGGTAGTTTTTATGCGTAACACTAGAAATTTTTAGCATATTTTAGTTCATATTTTGTCGATTAACTGTGTTTTTGCATAAATATTTACCCCATTTACTCTGCATATAAATGTCCACTCTGGTTTTAACTCTTTGTTACTTGTGTGTTGTGTCCGACAAACATTGTAATGATAGAAAAGTCCGACAAAGGAAAAAAGAATGTGATAATGTGATGTAACATAAATGCGACGTTTTGGGGACAAATTGTTCTGGTTTATCCAATATCCATAATGATGATATAATTGAGAACTCTATATATACATACTATCGTATGCTGTAATTCATAATATATTTGTTTGTCAGTCTTCAAATCAAAATCACCCTTTATTGATCTATTGTCTGTCGGAACACCCCCGAAATTTGGCAACAGCTTTACCAAGACAGTGCCAACATCACTTTGAGGAATTGAGTTCGTTTTCAATATTGTCTCTATAGCGTAAAGCGTATAGTGATGCACCCAAGGATGTTACATATATTTTACTACATCCTTGGGTGGAAGCATTTCACAGCAGATATTAATTGATTTGTTTCAACCAAGCCATGATCGATTTAGGCATAATTCCTTCAGCCCTGGCCCTGAGCGATTAATTATTTTCAAATCTTAAATTTTTGGGACTGAAAAAATCACGTTATCTATCTGTGGTTCTGAATTAGGATTATTAGAATGACATGTGGAAAATTGACAATTAAGTTTTTTATTTATAGAAATATCGATCAGTCAATTGTGTTAATACCAATATTCTTGAAGTGGCTGTATTTTAAATAGGTATATACTCATTCGTATTCATCGAAATAGCTTACTACCTGATGAAATTGATTCAGTAAACTAGGCATCTTGCTTTGCTGTTCGTGGAGTCGTATTTACAATCAATCGCATATATTTACACTTGTAACGTTTTCTTGTTGCTTCAATGTTAGAATTGGGACTATGTTCACTTCTGTTTCACTATATAACATCCTTGAGTACCAGTAGTTTGTCACAAAAACAAAATGTATTGACATTGGTTTTTTGGATATGATCTAATTAGCAGATTTAGCACTAGGGTTAATTTTTCAAGAGAATCTAAGCTTCCTTATGGATATTTCTTATTTTTTCTTATTGTATTAATATTGAATCCGAATTTTGTGTAGTGCTACTATTTCGTTCCGCCTTTTGCCCTTTTAATTACTATCAATACATATATCATGTTATATAGTATATTATATTTGCTAAGTATTTCGTGCTTTTGCTTTTGGCTCTTGCATCATTTATTCAAAACGTCACAAGCAGTACTAAAGAAAAACGAAGAATTGACTCCCTCCTTCATTCTCATCGGAAGAAAATTACAATATTACCAAGTCATATTTTCGAGTTTGATAGCAAAGGCAAATGTTTAGAAAAAGTGGCTCGTCACTAATTCGTGTATCGCTTTTTAATGAGGCCTACATCCATAAACAACGTAACCGACACGTGTCTTGGGAATTGTGCATAGTTTTACACGAAGATGGAAATATGCTCTGGCCTTTTTTCTCATTACTTCTCCTGCCTCGTGTTATTTATCTCAGATACTTTTAGTTGTGGCAGCGACAGCAGAAGACTTTCGAAAATAATCGTAATATATATGGGAAATTCAAAAGATATGTTAGTCTCTAGAAGAGTCCCATTTCTGATTAAGTCGAAATCTATGCGAATGAGTTTTACAGCTTGGTTGCCCTTTGCAAAATGAGAAGGAAAATCTTTTGGCAGCTACCGAAGAGGAGAGAGGGAGAAAGAACAGAGAAATGCTGCTCGTTTATGCCTTCCAGGCTGACTAGTGACTATTTCCCTCACTTTGGCTAGAAAGCTCTGCTTACTATAATATATGTTCATTTTGCGCAACTGCTCTACTCTACAGCATTAAAATTCAGAGTAAAAGTAACCAGAACATATATAGTACAATGTCGGTAGCTCTCTATGGAAAAACTGTGTAATAGAGAGTAAAAGTATGTGTGCGTGTGTTTCAGTTTGTGTCGATGCATTGTTCCCTAAAATAAGAAGAAGCAGAAGAATGGTACGAGTACGTTTTGCTCACATTATATCCTTTTCTCTCGTCCTTTCATCCTTCTTCCAACTCCATTCTTTTTCAAGTCAGTTGGCTTAATTATTATTCCCCTTGGCTAATATCAGTCACTCCGTCTCTTTGTACCGGAGAGAAAAGGAATGCCAGCCAAACCAAAAGAAGCATGCTTTGCAAAAGGAAAACTTTGAAAAAAAATGTACAAAGTAAAGAAACGGGAAGAGCGAAATGAAAGAAAGCCTCTCTAATACAGAGAATTTCTCACAGGGCTTTATTTTATATTGGAATATCGTAATTTAAATGAAATGGCAAAAAATGTGCATGCGTTTGTGTGTGTACTTTATTGAGAGTACTTCGTGTCTGTGCTGTTTCACTAGTAAAAAACCAATGTTAAACTGACATTGGGATAATTTAAATAATCTGTTAGGTTAGTGGTGGTAGTGATATGTAAATGATTCATACATGTACCGATGTTCCACCCCGTTGTCATTGTTAGACATTCGTTACTTTGGTACAGCGAGGTGGAACATGGCAGAATTGAGAGAAAGGAGTGAATCAAGTAAAATTATTCTGCATTCAACTCGCTTTACATATTCGTTAGTCCTGTGGATCATGGTGCAGTTTTTCCCTGATATAATATTTTGTTTAAAAAAAGACGCAACCAAGTGGATGGTGGAGAATGGGAAATAACCGGTTTCTGTACAGTTCACGACAAGAAGGCTACAATACCCGAATATTACATTTTAAAATATAAATACTTACGTGCATTTCCTGTGACAGCGCATATTTTATGTATGTAGGTAAATGTGTGTAATGCCTTTTATTGTATCATACATGAAGTAGCAGCTTGAAAATGAAGTGGAAAGGCAGAATGGCACACTTGACTTACTGGTAGAGCAGTATTTTTATAGACAGGGTAAAATATGCACCGTATTCTCGCTAAAGTTGAAAGTAGGAAAATTTCTGTAGAGTGCATTTTATTTTGACCTAATATGAATAGATAATAATTATGTATAAATAGTTTAAAATAATAGTCTGTTGGTATTCTTTCAAAAGTATAGACTGAGAAATTTTATCTATGTTTTATTGATTGAACTAATAATTATGTTATTTTTTGTTGGAAATTGGCGTTTTAATGTTTAATGTTGTACAAATTCAGATTATTTACATGTTTAATGGAAAAAATCAGAAACTTTTTAATTGAAATTAATGCAACAATATTATACGTATACATTCGCACTTGTTGATTGGTTAACAATCGAGCATTTTTATTTTGTAGTTCAAAATTTTTTAAACTAGATTTTAAAAAAACTAATTTTAAAACTAATAAACTAAAAGTTAAAAATTTGCAGTTTAAGTTTCTACATTTTATTCGAATTTTCCTTTAGAAATTTGAAATGATTTTAAAACTTTGTCTCCTTTCTTATACACACAAAAATATGCGTTAACGTGAGAGGAAGTACGGTATGCAAAATGTAGCGGCAGAGTGGAAACAGCGGGACAGAAAACGTTTGTGAGACTATTATTTTTTTACATTAAGCGTACGCGTACGACTTATTGACTCCTACCCTCACAGTAACATGAACGAATAACTGGAAAAAAATGTGTGAACGGTTTATTTTTAGATGTGTTGTTGTAGTAGTTGTCTGTATCTGTATGCAAAGTATGCAATGGGTGAGAGTACCTATACAATGTGCTGTCTGCATGAGTTTTACTACGTTTATCCATTTATACATTAACTATAAATGCTGCTCGTCTGGAGTGAGTTTCTTGTGGGTATGTATGTATATTTCGAAACTCCTTCTCGTTTTACCACGTCTCATCTCCCCTTTCCTTGTCAGATGGAACTTTAGGTCACGCGGAGGAGATAAAAAAGGGATCCAAAATAGAGTCGACTTTCTCCAACAGGCTTACTTAAGATGCAAATCATTCTTTAAGGCTGTGAGAGAGTACGATGCGGCGGCTGCTGCCGTTGTGATGGTAGGGATCTCGGGCAGCGAGAAAACACTGGCTGGGGAAGGAGCTCACAATGTCCGTACTGATGCTGCCAGAACTACGTATTATATCCTCTTGTTACACTGGGAGAGGGAAGAGCGATGAATGCTATGAAAAGGAGAGAAGGGATGGAAAACGAGAGAGAGCGAGGTTACATTACAACCACAGCAGCAGCCAAACAGCATTTTCGAACGAGTCGCCAGGGACTTGAAGCAAATTTACACCCATTTGAACATTGGAGTACAAACGCGGGATCTTTTCCAATAGATCGACAACGTTCTTATTAACGTTTTTTGCACCATTTTTGGTTGTTGTTTTCTTTCGCGATGGAAAGAATGGGGAAAAAGGAGAACTTGGACCTTTTTTTGGTTTTGGTTTTCACAAAAAATATCTTTATTCTGTTTTCAGCAAATGTGAACTCCTGTTGAGAAGATACTTTATAAGTGTATGTTTCTGGTATGCGGAACAGCCTGGATTTACACAATTTTTAGATGTAGAAGGTGTAATGAAGATAAGGTGTCTGAGTTCTATTCGCACTCCATTTTGGTTTGCTGGGGTTTTAACTTTCGTCGAAATTACACATTAGTGTATTAAATAAATTTTGGTGCACAATTTGTTTGCTCTCTTGCCTATCGTCTCTATTTACTTGCACAAGTTCTAGATGGAATGAGGAAAAAGCACCACACAGCCTGCACTGCTTTCCTACTTTATATACGTATTACTACTCTAAGGGCAATGATGAATCGTTCCTGTTTGTTGAGAGGAAATCACAAAGGAGGTTATCTACTACTAGGGCATGTATTTCAATGGGAATAAAGTAAAATTGATACCACACGACTGTGAATAATGCAGGACAAGTGGGGGACCTATCATCCTCTAGAAAAATAGGTATGCAAGTTAATATGTACGTTTACGTTGAATCGTGCTTGTCATAAGGTTGAAAATTATTGTTGTTATTTCCTCGAAACATGCTCCTCTTTACCCCAACAACAGCGGACTCTTACACGTATGACATACACAAGTTGAGAGAATGAGAGGAGTAACAGCCCAACCGTATAACGCATACCATGCAATCACATTGAACTTGGTCAAAGTATGTACGTTGTGCCAAAATAATAGAATGACCTCGTTTGTAAATAATGGAAAGTGGCATTTGCAACAACATTGTTTTTTTCTTAAATCTCTGCCCAACACCACCAACAGACGCCAATATAAAATTCACGACACTGGATAAAACTGTATGAATGTGCGGGGTATTTCTTGTAATGTCTTCTCACCGCTGCTGCTGCTGCTGCATGGGGTGATCTATTTAGCGGACAGATTGCAGGTTTTTGAAAGCTGCTATTTTAATAGGCTCTTTTGTGCCCACATGCAGACAGGCATATAGACACATTCGGCCAAGGAGAATGAATATTTTCATGGGTTGTTTGCTACTCCTCCGGTGTCGGTAAGTTTTGTTTGTCTGCCTATTCCATTGGCAAAATCTCTGCTGGTTCAGTTAAGCATGCTGACGACGGGGATGACGACGATGATGATGATGATGCAATATCAACTAAAAAGTAGAAGAAAACAGGAAGGAAACTAGATAACCCAGAAAGATTTGGGAAACAACTATCGCTGTGTGGAATAGCAAACATTCCACTCTCTCCCTCTCTCTCCCCCTCTTCTATTTTATGGTTCATGAGGATATAAAGATAAAAATCTGCGAATGAGTCTTCCAAAAAATAGTCTTTTCTCTCCCTCTCTTTCCATTTCTCTCGCCGTGTTGACTGTGAGTCTTTCGTCGTACTTTTTTCAACACTGCATATTACCAGCGCATATGGATGGTTTGGTCCACGGTACAAAAAGCCCACATACGTAAGTCGCTACCCCAGCAGCACTGATTTCTTTTTTCAACTACTACAAAATGGCATTCTTGCTAAGACGATGGTTTTGTCGTTGCGCTGCATTGAATTTATTTCGGGATAAAATTGCGGGTTTGTTCTGATTATAGGCCTATTTATTCGGTAATTTGTCGTTTGTTACAAAACTTTCTCAGGAAGTTAAAATGTTTTGTTTGTATTTGTCCCTACGCATTTATACATGCATCTACACTCCGTGTGCTCCTCGCGTTTTGTTTCTGTTTGTCTTGTATTTGTGTACAGCACATTGCCACAACTTATACAGCAGCATACAATGTACAACATGATATGACTACCACTTGGCTCTACATAAATAAATCGGAGAAAAGAATGCCATTTTCTAAAATGAGTACAAAGGACGACCATTCTCCATAGTCATTCGGGGAGACACAGTTGTTTGCTAATATGACTTGGAGGTACATACACACGACGGGAGTAATATCTAGGGAGGAAGTAGTAAGCAATAGCATTGTCTGTTGAAATATCCGTTTTTCGCTAGAGCGCATTCACAATGCGTTGTACGTAATACGACATAACGTCAAGTTAAATGAAGAGAGCCTAATGGTATGACCGTTTTCTTCGTACACGGGAACAGCAGTAGCAACGGAGGGAGAGTGAGTGATATAAGCAATTATGTAGGTTTCATTGAAGATTTTTATGTGGTATTATTGGCGCGTCTGCTTCTTCTTTTAGTCATCTTTGTCTTATTGTTTATAGGAATGTATATATATCTTACCTCGTGCATAAATAGGTATATGCCAAATATGCCAAAAATATATGGAGTGCAAATCTTACCCTCTTTTTCGTCGTCCATTGATTATTTTTAATGATAGGTACTCCGCTTGTTGGAAATTGGTTGCTTATTGATGGGGCAAGTCAAGTCTATACTTTCTTTCCGTCAGCCTTGTGCGACAGCTGTTTGCAGCGAACTCTGAAGCCCAATGGATCCGGGGAAAGGAAAAATCTTGGAAATGGTGAAAAAAATCGGGTTTCATCCAAACTTTCTAACTCATTTTTTTTAAACAATGAATTCTCCTCTGATGCCTTTGGCAAGATTTCCAGGTGAGGTTTGTAATAGGAACGGAAAGTTTTTTTTATTATTACCACACATCCTTCCCTCCCCTCCTCTCTCGTCACAGGAGATTATTTTTGTAAAGAACATTTCCTTTTTCATTTTATCTTCTTTTGAGGGTAAATTAAATGAGGTTTTTGGTGCTGAGTTGAGGAATGCAGACAAGGATGTTGGCAATTATTAAATGACTTTTTATACATAGCCTATTGGGATGGCTGGTTGGTATCTCCATTTTCTTTATTAGGAAAAAAAGTTATCAAGGACGACATATATAACGTATTTGACTTACTTTCGTGTACTATTTTCATCCTCACATTTGGAAGATAACTAGCAATAATTCTTTTTTCCCCAGCTAATTTTTCCCTAATAAACTTTTTTATGATTTTCCTTCTTGATTTCGGTAAGGTATTTTGTCTTGTGTATATGTCTACTTTTTTCTAGGAAGGTTAGAGAATAAATAATAGGATGAAAAACGTGTCCATATTTGAATGCATATAACCGGAGCTGCTGTGTGTGCTACTGGCAAAGTACCAAAAACTTTGAACTTTCTTTTTTTTTCAACAATAAAGAATGCGTTTACGGTATTCATACGATGCATAGGTAGTTGGACAGGACAATAATATTAAGATAGACCGCCAACGAAGCGGTGGTCTTTTAAAAAGAATATATAACGTTAAATGTAGACCAGAAGCTAGCAACTTTGTCGTCGTGGGTTTATGGCGGCAGAAAGAAATTCTACCATCATTTATTTTATAAACGAGTACATGAACCTTAAGATATTTACTCGCGATCCACCTCATCATCACCAGGTACAGTACTCTGAACAGGTTACGGAAATGAGTGGGTAGTACTTATCTCCATACTTTTTCCGAATCTTTGCATCTTTTATCAGAGAAAATGAATTGTATGTTGCTCGTTTCTGAATTAAATATGAATATTATGGTTTTGGAGAATTTCGAGGGAGAATAGAGAATCGTGTGTAGTTGAAATTTTTATGCCGAGTTTGCATTCTCTCTCTCTCTCGCTTTCTATGTCTCGGTTTTGTATATGGTGAGAGAGAACATTCGGACTCCGTTGTGAATACTATGTGGAAGGTCGTCCGTGTGATTGTTTTACCTACCGTCTACTTTCCCGAGTATGGAGTCTGAGTCCACACCATGGACCAGTGTGCCATAGAAGACGCTAATGTTAATGTTGCTGTGTGTTTGTAGTCAGGAAGAATTGCCGCTTCTCTGGTAAAGTGTAGAATAAAAATACTGGGATAATGCTGGGGGGAGAAAGGCGACATGGGCAAATAAAAGTGTGTATCTACCTACAATATAGTGTACCGTTTCCTCTTTATTTCATGCCCCTGTGCTTTTTATAATATGATTAAGGAAACATTATTATCATCATCATCTTGATAGTCCTCCTCATCTCTTGTGAAAAGAACTTACATAGTCTTCAAGAAGACAGAGACGAGGGGTTTGGTTTTTACATTCGTTTCAGCAGACATCTCAAGGAGGAATAGTCCTTGTACTACTACTACTTGTACAACTACTACTTGGTGAAAGCAAAGAAAACAGGTCTCTTGGGCAATTTTGAGAGTGTAGTCGGTTGTTGCTGATCTTTTTAAAGCAAGTTTTTGTGTTGTTGCTGTTTTCCTTGTTGTATATTCATAACGTATTAGCCTAAAATTAGAGGAAAACAGGCAGTCAGAGAAAGTACTAGTGTACAACTACTACTGCTGCTACTACTACTACTTACAAGTATTTTTCTTCATGTGGGCTTTCCTTTGTGCGTGTCTGACGCAATTGCGACAAAACCATGTTTGATTCCAAGAAACCTTTTGGGCAAAAAGCCTGTCCTTGATCTCAGATATGTATGTTTTTGAAAATTTAAAAGGTACCTTCAAAGATGGGGGTTTACCACAAATTTATGTAGGCATTTGCTAAACCTCCATAATAATTTTGAGAAATGTGGTATGGCATCTGATATGGTAGCCGGAAATGAGAAATGTATACTATTCTTTGCTGGTAATGTTCCAGTGGTAAAAGTTTTGTGGTTGATTTTCCCCAGAAGAACTTCAAGGAGATTTTTTGGGGAAAAAATTCTGTATGTGGATAAAAATACAAGCACCAATGACATGGATATAACAACAAGATAGTTTAATAGTATGAAGGTACTTAGCATTTTGGATGCTCCCGGATATTTATGTTTTCCTTTAAATAAACAACTACGAAATTAAATTACTGTCTGAGTGGTCGGATCTGATGTAATTGAAAACATGAACATTGTAATTTGTAAATTAATTTTATTCTCAGATTATTTATTTTTCTGTGCACTGCCCTTTTAGATTAAGATGTAAGGAAAAGGGTGGAGCAAAGACCATAAAATTTTATTTCTTATGTACTTGAGTAGAATTCTTTGAACTTCTTTCAAAGACCATAATACAGTCATCAATAAGAAGTAATGCAGTGAAAAAGATATGCTCCATGTTGATCTACATACCCCATAACTTTTTTGGGACGAGAAAAAAAACCAACCGCTTTCTTCCCTTTTTGCATTTTTTTCGCCCAGTCGCTTACTCTACTGCACGCTCAAGTATTGAATGGTAATTGCTTAATGTATTCTTCCTTTTTCTCTCTGGGGCACCCTTTT
The DNA here is from genome assembly GCA_027744295.1 of Callyntrura guangdongensis. Classification (NCBI taxonomy): domain Eukaryota; kingdom Metazoa; phylum Arthropoda; class Collembola; order Entomobryomorpha; family Paronellidae; genus Callyntrura; species Callyntrura guangdongensis. The sequence continues at coordinate 23,996 of JAHZNB010004392.1, forward strand.
ACAGCTCCTACTGCACTACTTTGGTGTGTACCATCATAAGACACGCCAGGAGCGTATAAGTGAAAGAAACACAAATTTTAACACGATTGTCACGACGACAAGGCGTGATGTGTGTGCCTTTTTTTTACGTAAATGATCATCATTCAGTTGCAGCGCCATCCCGTGCTTGGAAAATGGGAAAAGGGGCGGAAGAAGGAAAAAAGAGAAAACAGTTTTTACCAAAAAATAGAAGTGGTGTATCAGTACATGAATTATTGATCAGATTGATTTAGAGCGGCAATGTCGAAGTTCTCTGCTCTTCTTTCTAAAAATGTGTGTGCGTTCTGTAAATGCAGGAAAGAACTGCTTGTCGAAATATTTTGATGGGATCGTTTTTTGGTATCCGTGTGTGTGTTATATAATTTTTTTTTGATCTAGCATTTTAATGATTCATGAGCCCAGAAAACTGGAAAAGGTAGAGAATGGGAAGTGAACAGCGTGAGAAAAATATTCTGTTTTGATACCTTTTTACATTAACATGTAACATGATCATAGAGCGTGCAGTAAAGGAACACAAACATAAACCTTTTTTTACTTTACATGTGCATCTCTCCATCCCGTTAAAAAGGAGACAGTCTCAACAACTATCTTTTGCTACCTCGAGAAAGTAGCAGGAAAAGGTAAGAGAAAAAAAAAGATTTTTCCTGTTGACTGTTTTCATTGTTCCTTATTTGCTGGTGGTATGGTAGTACAAACTTTTTCAAGCGAGTAAAAATAATACATTTTAGTGCGGTTTAGTGTGGTTACATTGTGGGTAGTTTTGGGCGACATTCAAGTAGCTGCATATATGGGTTTGTGGTATATGTGGACAGAGATCGGTAGAACTAATTCAAACCATATTATACCAAAATGCTAAAAAAACACATTTTGTTTTTAAAAAAAAGTTTAATGCATATACGATGCTAGTATATTAAAGCGTATACCCACAAAAGTTTGTCTACTTTATCAGTGTCCTTTTGTTTTCCTTTCTAATATGCCCACTATATGGTTAGTTCGGTTTATCGTTTAGGAAAAGGCGGTTAAAGGAGAAGTTGTTCTGTTGCGGTTTGTAGTCGTTTTTATTGATGGTAAGCATTATTAAAAACCGCACGTTTCATGCGTTTGTTATTGTGTGTTTGGGTACAAGTTGTGGGAAAAGTTTTAAAAAAATATTTTTTTACGTTTTCTCTTCATTTTTTGTTTCTTTTAATATTGTAACGTGTATGTATATTTTTTAGCTTTAAATCGACAAATATGAAATATCACTGCTATATGGTTGTATGTATGTTTGTATAGGTATTACAATACGGTATGTATTTATATTAAATTATTACGAGCATTACAATGACTTAAATGAGAGCGCAGAGTGCACTCTCTCACACACGTTTCGTTCATAAATGTACCCAAGACCCACTTAAAATACCCTTTAACGTATCATCATCCCACATTGCTATTACTACCCGTGTGGTTCGAGGATTGAAGCTGAAAGGAAATGACATTGTGTATAAGACTACAGAAAAAAAATTGAACATGAACAGGGATCCAAGAATCTCTATTTTTTACTGCCGCCGGTGGTGAAAAGGTCTCACATCCCAGCAGTGGAACTGTGTTAAGTAACCGTATAAATGCGTTCCAAAAATAGGAAAGGGAAAATCCCGTGAAATCATCCATACTTTTGATAATAAACATTCCTACGAACAAACAGAAGGTGGGTGTGTATTATTACTGTGTGAAATCACCTCTCTCTCGACTAAAAAACCATAAATTATATTTTTTATGTTTTGATACTTTCTTTCACTTTTCCTCTCTGGTAAATGCTCGTCATAAGGGAAGACACGTGGTAAAAATGTAGTTGTCACAAAAAATCATTTGTCCTTTTACTGGGGAATATTGTAATAATAAAAATCGTAAAAGAATAATAACAAGTCTTCCTTTTTTCGTATATACCTTTGTAACCTTGTTTCTGCGGTTTTCTACACCGAAATGTATATTATATGCATGTACAAAAGATAAAATGGTGTACATTCCATTCCTACAGTACCGGCATCATCCCATCATAATCGTGCCGTCGTCGCGTCGTCGGGTTTCTCGTCGCGGAAAATTTACTGACTCCTTTCCTGCGAAGGAGAAATATGGTTACTTTTGTGTTGCGGATGCTGCTGCTTCTCATGATGAAGATAATGATGACGTGTCTGTGTGTTCGTTTGCCATTTCACCTATTTTTCTCCCTCTTCATTTTTTCACTTTTTTCTTCAAAATGCTTAATCAAACGAGCAGGTTAATAAACAGGAGGAAAGGAAACAGTTACGCAGGTAGTGAGGACGGAATGCTGATGATAATGATGATGATATAAAAAGACGAAAGAGATAAAGATTCCTCTCTTATCTCTCGGATGTGATGTGGTCCATATGCACACCTCTCTCTCTCTCTCTCTCTCTCTCTCTCTCTCTCCTCCGTCGTACGTGGAGAGGATGTTACTCATGTGTAATAATGCATCTGGGTAGGCAAGCAATATTTTATAGAAGGTTCAGTACCCAGGCACTTTTCTTATTTTTCTTCTTATGCGTCTTCCTCATGGCTTCGTGTACACATTTTTGCCATCCCTTTGTTGGCTTAAAGGTGGATAATTTATGAGCTCTTTCTCGGTGATGTGAACACAAAAAATCATGTAACGCCAGCAAGAGCAAACAACAGCACAAGAAGACACACTACTCGTCCATTTTTGTAAACCTACCTACACGTATAAATACATAGTATTTCATTGCACATAACATGTACTACAAAACGTAAAGCATACAGGCACGCACAATGGTTTATAGCATTTAACTTTGTATTATCCTGCCAAGAATGAGGAGGAATGAAAGAAAAGGTTTCCTTATTCTTCAGTATTTTTTTTTCTTTTTTTGGCTGCTTATTCAACAACCGTGTTTTTGTGTACGACAAGGGTCTTCTTATTTTACAAAGTTTTTTTTCTTTGCTGAAGCACAAAAGAAAGGAAGAAAAAAATATATAAAACGCTTATACTACAGAGACGATGAACGAACAAACGTCATCATCATCACCATCATCATAATCATCATCACCAAAAATTCAACTTTTCAGGCAAGGAACACAGCACTACTATAAGCAAAAAAGCAGAAAAAAATAGTTTCTGTGTTAGATGATCCTTTTACATTAGTACAAGATGAAGACTATGTTTGCATGTGTTTTCTTTTTGTTTGGGAAAATATGTGTGTTGTACTGTTCTTCTATTATTACTACACGAAGAGGGCGGAATCATCATCGAAAAGGAACACAGCACTACTATAAGCAAAAAAGCAGAAAAAAATAGTTTCTGTGTTAGATGATCCTTTTACATTAGTACAAGATGACGACTATGTTTGCATGTGTTTTCTTTTTGTTTGGGAAAATATGTGTGTTGTACTGTTCTTCTATTATTACTACACGAAGAGGGCGGAATCATCATCGAGATAGTCTTTGGACTACTGGAGAGAATAATGTAAAATGTCCGATTTCTACGATTGTGTCTGAGTTTTTGCTAGGGGATCAAGTGTTTTTTTTATATATTAATGCCTTTTACACAGTGATATCAAAGAAGTGATATATGTAATTTTGCTGAGTTTAAAGAAACCGGGATTTGCATCGTGTAATCCATCAGGCTGTTGCATCGTCCCCCGTCTCACACGCAGTGTTGGATTTCCTTCTTTGCCACAACTCCTTCTTGGAAAACAGGATAGGTATTCGACGTTTAGTTAGCTCTCGCTTAATCTATGTATCCCCAACTTATTTTAAAGTGTTTAAAGGGATAGTACAAAAGAAAGCACGTCTTGCTTTTTTGTGTCTTTCCTTTAGCATTAGCAGCAGTCTACCTTTTCTTATTTTGTGCCTCAATTTTTGTCTGCCACTTCCTACATGAATTTAACCCTCTCGAGGGATTTTTGATATTCCATTGCTTACAAAATTATCGTGATGCTGGGCTTCAACAAACTAGTATACCTTCCTGTTTGCAGAGAAAATAGGGTTTAACACCGGGAAACTCTTAACAAAGTCGTCTTCATGTTGAGAATTTTGTATATACATATTGTCATCATCACATTCTATCTAGCTGTATACATTATTGGTTGTTCCCTATCCTAATTTCAAGTTTTCTGTAGAGAGATTATAAAAATCCGTTTTTCCTTTTGTGTGAAAAGATAGTGGCGGCGAGGAAACGTTTATGAAAACGAGAAAGTTTCCTTGTTACAGGAAAAGCAAGTCTACCTTATTATTACACAGTCTGTAGTATTATTTCTAAATCTTACGAAAAAGTTGACTATAAGCTCCAATAGGCAACAGCTTTTTAAGAGGTAGGTATGTATTTTTATTTCCCAAGTTTGATTGCGTCAACTTTGAAATATTCAGTTTTCCCTTGCCAAACTTTAATAATGTAAGTACATGCGTAAAAATGGGGGAGAAGATGAAAAATCCTAATAAAAATTGAAAGTGAGGTTATAAAGGAAAGAAATGGGACGTTTTTATGACTTGTGTGAGTGAGCATATGTGTGGCTTTGGCTATTTGCTTATATTCACTTCACCTCTCACTCTTTTTCGCTTCGCTATAAGATTTGCTTATTTTATTTTATTTTATTAGGTTCACTCAAGAGAAATTTCCAAAGCTGAAAAGTAGTCCATGTTGTCTTTCTGTTGATGGGGAATATTTCCCCGAAGAGAAGAAAAGGTGAAAGAGAAAGATGTCGAATGCAAGCTTCTGTAATTGGAACGGGACTCACAAAGCCAGAGCGGGAGTGCAAGCATTGAACACTGTGTACTGCTGAACGGCACGTTCTAGAGGACTGGTTGACGGGCGCTTAAATTTTGATATGAGATTTTTTCTTTTGGTAGACGAGTCATTTTTCTCTTTTCCTTCCTTTGCTCCTGCCGTTCCTCCTTGTCTGTCTGTGTGTTTGGTTTAAAACGCTTTTCATTTTTCCTTCCTTATTTATCTCCCGGTTCTCTTCTTCCGTGAAGGTATGTACTTAATAATATGATGTCGTTTTTTTCTCCTCTCCTTCTAGTGGCCCACATCACATGTACACATGGCTTCCAGTGTTTATCGTGAAGGTACATATATATTAGGGAATTTATATTGATTTGGGAATATGTGCCGAAGGAGATATACATAAATACCACTGGATTTTGGGTACTTTTTTCGTAACTTTCATAAATGCATTACCTAATCATGTAGTCATATTCTACGGCCAAAATGTCCTGATATGAAATATTTTTGTACCCCCTATCGTAACACTTCAATAAGGATGGTTGGAGGAGGAGGCAGTACTTGATATATATGACGGCGAAGTGGTTTTCCATGTTTCCGTATACTTGTCCAAAAATCTTTGGATTTTTTATCAGTCCCATAATCGTATGTTCTGTCCAAATTTTCTGAAACTTGTGTAAGTACTTTATAGTTGAAAGCATTTCAGTTCCTGGTGCTTTTACCAGCTTTGTCTGTCCGTCGCGTCTGTATTGGGTATGTCACTTGATAACATAAGACCACATTTTTGTTGAATGTTCCTCCATCTTATTTGATTTGACACTATTCCACAGTCTTTGGTTTACCGTGGAATGGAGTAGTGGCGTTTGAAAAGATCACAGAGTTTTTTTTGTAATATCACGGCTCGGGAAATCAGATGCATTTTCAGTGACTTAAACTTGGACCGAGGATAATGCATAAAGTTGCATTGCTATTAAACTAGAAATAGCTCTTTGGGAGCCGACGGTGTCCATCAATCACCATTTCAATGGTGATACAAGATATACACAACCTTACACTGTGAACATCTTTAACAGATACACCTAACCCAAAAGTTGATCCATAAAATCGACGACAATAAGTGTTGCACCCCAATTATTTGTATCATACCAAATTGTAGAGTGATTTCAGAGCTTCATAACCATTTTAAGTTTGAGTTTGGTCGATTGCATGGACGCATAGGGGTTATACCAACCTGGACAACAGGTCATCTCCTATTTCCCAAGTGACGCAGATTAGTTTATTAGTTTACGCAGACGTAGATTAGGAATTTTTCTTACCTTTAACTTTTGTTCAGCGTCCATGCAATTGACTCAAACTTATAATTGTTTTGAAGCTCTGAAATTACGCTACAATTTGGCATGATAATTGGGGTGTAACACTTATTGTCGTCGATCTTATGGATCAAATAAACATTTGAGTTAGGTGTATCTATTAAAGATGATCACAGTGTATGCCTTCACTTCCAGCAAAGCTTTTAAAAGTGAATTCTACTTGGAGCAGTTAACGTCAGTCAGTACCACGTAGACATTGTCGATGTTTAAATCAGAGCTCCAGCTACTTATTTTTTTGTGCACCTTTTTACCATTAGTTTTTTTCTATTAAGCTGCTTGAATTTTAGTACAGCCAGTATGTTTACTACTTACGGGGGCAAAATCAGACAGCTTAGGAGATTTTGCAAAATGTTTCAATTCGCTTCGCACGCAAATGTCAATGTAAATGAAAAATAGAAGTTTTGCTAAGACCACTTAAATTATTTTTTTACTCAAGACTCAAGACGTCTACGGCGACGGCGACAAAAAGAAGTAAAAATTGGTATTCGAGAAGGTTTTCGCTAATGGTAGATTTTAAGAAGAAAGTGAAATTTCTAAAAAGTTATGATTACAGGTAAATTGCACAAAGTGCGAAGATGGCAGTGCCGAGCGGTAAGTTTAGAAGGGGAAGAAGAAAAAACAATTGTGAGTTATTACAGGGCATTCACACTGCCGGGGAGGAAGCTGTATATAGTACTTTACAAAGTGTCAGGGCACTTTACAACTTTTTTGCTTGTAGGTATTTGTTTGTAGGAGAGTGGGAGTGGAGAAAGAGGAAAATAAAAATGGGAAAAAGTTTGACAGCAATATGGACAGTTATATCCGTGTCGCTTTTGTAGACGTAAAAACAAAAGTTGTTGAAGTTGATAATAAAAGTTGCAGCGTGTATGTGTAGAAGCAATGAAGTAGCGTGTTCCATATTTCCTAGTAGGGCAATACACAAAACAATGTCGCAAACTTTAATGCTAATGCTTAAAATGTTCCGGATTTGGAAAAAGCCTTGAAGTGATTTTTAATGCGCTTTTCGAGACAGCTTGGTCACACAGACACAGTTTGAACGCTTACAAAGAGGAGAGGAGGGAAAATGGATTTTTTTCAGATATTCTTTTCAGTGCACTAGTTAGCAAGACATCGTCGTATGTTGTTTACCGTGACCGAGCTTATTCTCTCTCTCTCTCTCTGCCTCTGTAAGATCCATCTTTGCGAAGAAAGTTAAGTTGTTGTACATCATCTCCTGTGTAGCCAAAAAAGGATCTGAAAAGTTTCGTGCCTTGTGTCTTCTTTTACAATTAAGGGAACTGGAGACAAACGGCGTGCTGCACATTTAATGGTAAAGTTTACTTACGAAATATACCAAGTTGAGCCGCAGAAATTTGGAATAATATTCCATAAAGTCAAACTAACTTTTTCGCTGTTATTGTCTTTTCAAGCAAGAGGCATGTGGGATTTAGTTGGGTAAAAAGACATACTTGAGAATATTTGAGTTTAGGAGATAGGAGATGTGTACCAGATTGTGACAAGATTTACGACTCGCTCTTTTCTGTCAACTTGGCTTCAAACAGAGCTAGAACAAGTTGGAACCATCTGGCGTGCAGACGTGGAATCAAGATTACAGATTGTTGATAAAGTCATACCAGGCCAGCCAGGCAGCCAGCCTACCGGTACCTACAAGCACAGACAAACTGCCGCATGCCGATGGCTCAACAAAGAGGGTTGGCATCATGATCATGGAAGAAAGCAGTTGGAGACAAAGACAAGAAACATGATAAGTAAAAGTAAAGCTAATGAGTTTTTATGTTAGATGTTGACATTTGTATTTTATTTAAACAGTTGGAGAAAAGAACGAGCTCGCAGAAGTCTTCGTTCATAAAACTATTCTACTGCTGTGTATTTCTCTGAGTGAATTGTTTGTTGTAATTTGGCAAATCATTGTTTCCCCAAATTATTAAAAGACAAGAATTTTTTCGTTTTAGTTGCTCGCAGTACAACAAGAGTTCTTCTGCTTCTACCTCAGCCCACGTTGACAAGTCCCCCAAGCGTTTTAATTTAGGGCAGGCTCCAATTATCGCATCTACGCATTCTAGAGATAGCTGTACAAGTTCTACATTTAATGATGAAGATGAAGAACCAAATGGTAGTTTGTCTTTGGAGGAGGGATTATGAGCAAAGCTGTTTAAACTGGATACATTTGATGCATATCCTTTAGTACTTGTACTATCCACTCCTTTGATGGATTTGTCGTCATCAGCTGCGGCACCGCTATTTATTAAGCCATTACTATCACTTTCTACCATTTTGGCAGGCCCTATCCAAACGTCTTCCAAGGTTCTTCTACACATGGAATTTTCAAAAGCTCGAATAACTTTCTCATCGGTTACACTACTACGTATACGTACATGTAGGCGCCGTAAACTTGGACACGACTCGATGATATTGATGAAAGTTGTCGGCTCAGTGAAAATGTCCAAATGGACCAAATCTGGAAGCAAACTAGACTGCATTCGCCACACTTCGTTGATCGCTCCTCGAAAAAGCTGATTGTCCAACAAGAAAACTGCCCATATATTACTTAGTTCTTGTAATTCAAAACTAGCAAATACGTACGTTAATTTTTTATACCCGTAAATTGCTCAGCATCCCCAGGGTGTTAACATTGAAAGGATAAATGGTGTACACCTGAGTCAGGAGTCCGTTACTCCAGTAAACTATCCCCTGAATTCTCTTTTCACTATGATTTGGAGTGATAATTCCGTAACAATAATTACTTTCTTTTTTCGATTTGTGATTATTATTTGGTATAATCCCAAAAGCGCTAGTCATATTTGTGAGGACATCGGTGTTTTTCAAGGCGTAAACGTTAATGACGCAGTTTCTCCAGGGATGGTACTCGACTAGCTTTAGAAAACTTTTCACTCCTCTTGTCCCAACATGTTGAACAAGGTGTTTCTCAAAAATTTTGCACTGGGTACTGTCGCCTTTTGAAGGAATAAGATCGTGCATACAAGGCTGTTCAAGAAAAAAATTTGAACATAAAGACTGTAATGAGATGTAATGTTATTTGATGTATACCTCTAGTACCGACAAACTATTATTTTTTACAAATTACAGACATTACAGTCCACTTTTATTTACCGATTCCCGGATGAAAATGTGATGACCAAAGCTATCATGAATTCCTCTGGAGGACATGAGGCGTTTGTACAGGTAACTTCCTGG
>JAHZNB010004393.1:0-10913 GCA_027744295.1 Callyntrura guangdongensis
AATGGCCACTTATAGTAGCGGTTTTACAATAACGTACACTGCAAAAGTACGATACTCTTGTATGAGTCGTGGTCACTGCTTTGCGTCACAATCGCACGATATTAAATATGCATTTCCCTGGAGGCACCTACTTTCATGTTTTGCCACCGCTACTCGAGCCGAGCAATGCAGAAGCTGTAGTCTCACGTAAAGTTTATACACCATATAATATTGAGCGGATAGAAGGATAAACTCTAGGTTTTCTATTTTTTTGAGATTTGAAATTTTACCACCAAAAGATGCATTTAGGTAACTTATTCATAAAAAGTTACACGGTGTATTGATCTCTTAAAGTAATACATACCAACGAGAGAAAGTTGGTGGAAACAACGTTGTTTATTTTTACGACTGGTATCATACTGCCTATTCTGTCGTGTTCATTGTTGTTAAAACTGCCTTTAAAATATTCTTCTGGGACACACCACAACAAATAAATGGCTGCCCAAGAGTTTTCGTTCAATTTCATGTGTTATAGGCCAATTCACAACCAAATACAGGTATATCTGAGCCATTGTAAATGTACAGGTCAAAATACCGCGACAAAAATGCAATCAAAGGGCAAATCGGAACTGTTCTCTTTTTTATGTTGAACAATCCCCAACAATCTAGAAAAGTTCTTGGAAAATATTTTCAACCCAAGTGATTGCTAAATGAATACTTGGAAAATATTGCAGGCACGACTCCCTTGTGTGAAAGTTAAAAAGTCACCTTTTGGGGTTTAGTTTATCATCTCGAGAGTGTGCTGATGAAAATATGAGAAAATTTGTACAGGCGAAGGGAAAGTTTGTACTTTATCCTTTATAATTTAAATTATTGCCTCAACAAAACTTCCCTTCTCATCATCTTGTAAGTAACAAGGTTTCAATTTGGAAGGTATCTTGGAAAAGGTTACGAGATAAAATTGTCCTTAGTTTACTTGGAATATGTTAAATTGGGATACAGAGTGTGATGATGATATGCCTTCTGACTACCTAGAACTGCCGCAAATGAAAACAGAGAAAAAGTTGGAGATGGAGCTTTTCAAAGAAGATCAGTGCAAACTACAAAGAAGTAATCATAACGTCAACTTAACATACAACCGCTGTCAATTTCTCAGAAAACAGAATTCCTTTCTTCACATTCACCGACATCCGAGCTCTCTTATCAACCCCATAAGCATAAGAATTATTTTTGTCTAAACTATCAGCTTGTGTAAGCAAAACAGGAATATATCGGAATACGAAACTGAAATATTAAAATTCCTCTTTACTACATCCCGTCATATTCTCACTGTTATTGCCCATTCCAATTTCCATTCCCGATGATGCTTTTAAGACAGAACAACTTTTTCCAATTCACGTAATTAACATTCCTCTTTACTACATCCCGTCATATTCTCACTGTTATTGCCCATTCCAATTTCCATTCCCGATGATGCTTTTAAGACAGAACAACTTTTTCCAATTCACGTATTTGTTTGACACGACTAGAGAAGGGGAAAGCGGGAGCGAAAGAAGCCACACTCCAAAGGCCTTAATTTAAAGTTGGGTCTCTGAGTGCCATTATCACATTTAAAAGGAAAAGCATAACTGCTGAGAATAACAAGTGATAGATATTAAACAAATATATACGACATCAAGTTGTCTCTACAAAATGCGTCGTCCTTGTCGGCGAAAAGAATGTTCTTATTCCTGGTTCGCCTGCTTTCTTCCCGATGACATACGACCCTACACTGACAATATGTGTGGTTTCGTTGATGACGGAGTTGAAGAGTCACCGGAAAAGATGACTTTTTCGTTAGCCCAAACAGACAGAAAGGAAAAAGCTGCAGCAGTTTTATGCTCAAAATGCTAAATTTCTTTGGAGAGTCATGCATCCTCCTCAAATGCTGTATTTTATTAAGGACCACCAAGTACGAATGCAGCTAGGCGAAAGGAATATATGAATACGTGTACAACTACTACGACTACCATGACAAGTGTTGGAAGCTGCTGGCAACCGGGCATGCACATTTCATTCCAAGATATTTATATCCGACAACGATACGTAGACACACGCTTTCGGGCATTGCACACTTCATAATGCATCTCTTGCTCACTACACTACATACACGCCTCCACCTCGAAACCATGAATGCTCGGAAAAACTTCAATATAATAGCTTATTTTTTCAATGTCTGCTCACTGCCAGCGATAGACAAGTCTATGGTTTAGAAAATAAATAAATTACTGCACCCATCCTACCATCAGACACTGATAAAGAGCCTTAATACTGCGTGTACATATGAAACTATGTAAGTACTTTTCTGTATGTTGATATGAGAGATATGTTTCCATTTTTTATTTCACTGCTTCTCTCGCACTCTCCCTCCGGTTTTCGCAGCTTCACTTGTTATTACACCAGGATTCAAAGAAAAGAGATATGAGGCAGTTCGCGTCGTCCTTTTTTCCCGTAGATGCATCAGTCGGGCGACGTTCTACAACTAAAGGCCCTTAACAAAGTAAACGGTTGAGTAGCTTTTAGATCTGGTGCACTATAGCATTATGTGCATTTCACATTTTGCTGAATACTCATGTATGTGTGTGTGTGTTTGTAAAAATGGTGCGGCAATGTTACGTACGTGCGCATGGAGATGGGAAAGTACAAAACTAGGCAATAGTATAAGGGGGTAGGATGCCTGCCTACGAGAAGGGATACGAGTGTTATGCGTGTCTGAATGAAGCCCTTTTTATTGAGAAAATGTAGATGAGGTTGGATTAAATAGTGTCGTATATCATCAAATGAAGCTGTTGTAGACGGAGGAAGAAAGAACCGCATATTGGCTTTTTCCTCGAAGTGTGCTCTCCGTGTGTGGGTATGTGCTGTGAAGAAAAATGAGAAGAAAGAAACGCGAAGACCAACAAGTCAATACTGACAATAAAGAGAATGGATGAGATAACAGGCAATGAATTTGACGATAGGCAGCTGCCTTGTACCCCTATCTAGGATCTGACTATTGCCTGAATGAAATGAAGTACTTTTATATATTTCTATACCGACGCCTGGTGGTGTACATTGTATGAATGAAATTGAAATACAGTTACGCGCATTCTATCGTCGTGGCAGTGGTAAAAACGTGTTTTTCCTTTAGGCGTATTAGAACGAATTGTAGGATTATTACGGGAGGTTTTACGGCGGAAAGAACATGAAAAGGAAATATAAAGCAGAGTTGGAGAGAAAAAGTATAAAGTGAGCTATAGCATGCAAATTTCATAAAAATTACTACCAGATCTTTTTTGTTGGGGTATATGTATGTATACTTTTTCGGGATATACAGCATCATTCGTGTAATGAAACAGCAGTGGCGGCATGTTAGGTCTGTAGAAAGAAGTGGTGGGCTGATAGGGATCTCACATGCATGGATGTGAAAGACTTTAATTAGGTTGAGGAGAAAAGTGAAGAGCTCTCTAAACTGAATGGAAGAATATTGTTAAGACGGAGAGGGAGAAGAAGTGAAAGTCAAGTTGTTTGCTCTCTCACTCGTTTTCACTCATCTAAATGCACGTAACACATGTGTATGTGTGTGAATGGGCCACTCTATTTTTACACCACTGTTACGGGGACTGTTACTTAGAAACCCCTTTCAAACTTGTTGGAAGAGAAGGCATATACAGTGTCACGAACTTTATAGTGTAAGGTATAAAATGACGTTATTGTGAACTCTATGACATGATTTACGAACTTTCTTTTTACGCTTCGTCTTGTCATCATTACGGCGAGGATCTACGAAAAGATAAAGTTGGCGCAGTTCAGAGTTCTACCGAAGAACGCAATCTACTACACACTCATACTTCATTTATTGTCCCAAGAGGAACTCAACAAAGAACGCACACACTTGTACCAATAAAATTGCATGGGTAAATGGAACTACCACGGCGACTACTGTGTAATTACTTAAGTAAATGAAGACCCCAAATTTCCACTTAAGTTGGGGGCTATTTCCGGCGCTGCTAGTTTTATCTATAGTTGTTATTAGCACAATGAGTATTCTTTGCTCAACTTTTCTTTCACACTTGTTTCATCCTCCCCCTCCTTCGTGCTCACAGTGTACTTCTGCGAATGGAGAATCTTTGAGACGAACAATTATCATTTCCTGATCATTTCCAACTCCAATTATTGTAGAATACTTTGAAATCTTACACTCTTTTTAAGCACATTAGACTTGCTCCAGATGACACACGAAAAGCGTGTTCCAGAAATAATGTTACCCGTTAACAAGTACCGTTGTACCACCATCTAACATTTAACAAGTGTCATTTCGTATCCTATTAAGCGGCGCATTTCATATCAGATTACAACCTTCATCTCGTTACGACAAATCCTCCATACACGATTCCGTTGTGTTCAACGCTACACAGCTATCTGCAAAGAGGCAATTAATATTTGATCAAAGTCGGAAAGTTCTGGGTAACTGAATGAAAATACGAATACGATGTTTAGAAAGATATTAGAAAGAGAAGAGCGGCATACAGAAAGTTTACTTTCTACTCACTTCCCTCTTAAATCCCTAAACAGTTCGTATCTTACGTTTCTTGATGAATCAGTAAATACGTTCGAACTGCAAAGATCAAAAACATTTCGCTATCTTCTCTGTAGTGAAAGGGAAAATCTTTTTTTCCACACATTAACTTAAACAAGAAAAGAATCAGGAAGCCAGGCGTATACGCTTCAAAACTTTCACCTAATTTAGAAAAAACGTATATAAACGTCCTAGAAAATACACCTGAAAGTTCTTTTGAATGTTTACGTTTTTTGTGAAAACTAAAACCTACTATTTTTATACAAAAGTTGCTTATATACGGTAATATATATAAAGTTGTACTTAAACGTAAACCTATTTTTTGCCCATTTGGTGGTTGTCCTGTAGTTATATGTAGATACTCATATTAGTCTACCCCTCTTTACTGTAAATCGTCGTCAGCATTCTTTCATTTTGATGTGATCAAAAATCCATCCAAATGAATCCCGAGGGGATTTATTATTAAAGTTGGGAGTTTGATATTCTGGGAAAAGGACCTTTTTCTCTTATTGCACATTTTGAAAGGAAAACACCGAACTAGGTACAAACGTTTTAACAAAGTGCTTTCTTTACTTTATTAGTCCCTTTTGAAGTATCACAATTTATGGGTATTTCTTGTTTTTATGCATTTGGCGGAGTGTGGTTAGCCTACCATGAAACTGTTCCAAACATAATGCGCAGCATAAAGAGGAGCGTTACGACGTAATATTTTTGTTTTACGAACTATGTACACAACATTATATATTCCTCATGTTTTTAGTTTATGGAAATTTCTCTCTCAACGAATCCGAAGTGAACCCAATACGTATATGCATGTCTCAAGCAACCCACCATCTTGTTTGGTAACTCTCTCATAATAATCAACCAAACTTCATCTATATACTAAGCTATGAGTGTAGTCATAGAAATAGATACATTCGCACAAATTTTTCCTTCGTGTATGTGTATGTACTCGTTGCTGATGAAAACAGCAGACGAAGGAAATTTCGTTGGGAAATAAACCTTGAAACTGCCTTACTGATACAAAATGTCAATGTCACTTCAAATATACGTTTCTTGTCTCTAGAATAGAAACTCGTTTTTTGTCCCAGTATGTACAACCCAGTATCATCAACGAAGTGGAGTGAAGCAGCAGAGGAAATTTTGGCATTCTGTACGTTAGCTCGAGGCATAGTTTGGGAGAACAAGTAATGCAGTTCTTGGAAAGAACCTAGAGCATTTTGGTAGAATTGATGCTCTTTGTCAGTCGAGTACTCGTCATTGTCACCCTGCTGAGAAGGCATGCAGACTTTCACCAGCTCACTCAACGCTTTTCTTGATTTCAACAAAAGCGAATGTGGTCGTAGAGTATAACTAGAGAAATATTTCATTCATTGTACGTGCTTCTAGCAACTCAGGACGAGTAAACTCATTTGAACTATTTTTTGAATACTCAACCAGTACACGGCTGAGAACGCTGAATCTAAATTCTTTCGCTGTAATGTGGTCGTTTTCTTTGCACAACCACCAAGAACATGAAAGAAGAATAGAAATGAATTTCGTTGCGCGGCAATGTTGCATCAAAATTTTATGCTAGGAAGAACTTAGACATACTTGCGACTACAACCGCCATGTAACTGGTTAGCTTATCAATGTAGCACTGTGTATTCTTGAGTTTTGTATTTAGAATCTGGAGACGTCGGTTTTATTCGTTCCAGTTCACATGTTCTCAGGAAATCGATACCGCACCCTTTGTGATTGCCTATGCACAAAAAACTAAAACAATTCGTTTGAAGTGCTCATTATAAAATTGGTTGGACGTACAATTGTAATACATTAGTGAGTTAAAATTTTATTTTTTGAGAATGTTTGGAACGTGAACGTTTTTTTTCAAACTCAAAAGGGTGAGGGACTAACATTTCTTGCTTTCATGAATCGACCATCTACATTTTCATTACTGCTGACAGTGTAGTAGTCGCGACATTCTTCTACGTTCCCAGCAATAAAGGACGTATCACCTTAACAAGTTGACAGTGTGACAATCCAATTGTCCGTCCATTTAAGGAAAGTGTCGGTACTCTGTTTCCAAATGGTCGATTTCATAACTAAAGTAAACGACCAAGATGGGATACACACAATGTATAATAATAGTAGTTCAATCTCTATCCAGCAAAGAAAGCTATCCACTTAACAGTCCAAAAGAGTAAACTTTCACTCGCTTTCCCCCTTTCGAGTAGCCAATCAGTCGGATGGAGAAAGAAAGTAGACTCAATATTATGGAGACTCAGCATCATTGTGACTATCTTTTGTATCGTGCCCAAGGAGAGAGAGAGGTGCCACCGTTAAAGCGTTGCATCACAGTAATGAGCTCGTGGAATAAGTTTCCTCAAGCGCAACTTCGTTAAGCAACAGGGAAGGCGCATAGGTATGTAGGTGGGTATACGCATATACACCATCATTGTTCCGGTTAATGGAATGAGGTCTAGCACAGACAATCTTTTTGCTTCCACAATCACCGTTAATATCAAACACAGAAGGGTTTGATATGAGAATATCGAAAGGGAGTTGACGACGAAAAACGAGCGTGCCAGACATGTTTACCTACACAATATTTCCCCGAAAAAATGTCCAAGCTTTATAGATTCACATTTTTTGCATTCTGGAAATTTGAGAAGTATAAAAACGCATTAGCAGCCATTCAGTTACTTATCACTGGGTATAACTTTGAAAACGTATAAAGCACCTATATAGCTGCCATCACCAAACACAAATGTGTTTTCAACAAACTACAATAAAGATATAGGGAAAGGACGTTGTGTGTACCTGACTGACTGATTGTGAAAGTAGCTACTTACTTTAATATAACTGGTAAATAAGTAGTATTATAAGAGACAACTGAGTTAAGGGAATCATCATGTCTTAACGTGCGCTGAAATGGGAAAATGACAGTCTAGGGAAACACTAAGACCGGTCATAAAATGGAAAGATGTGGGCAAACACCCGCCTCTTGGCGTATCTCTTTCGTTGGAAAAGAAAGATGGGTATAGAAAAAAATCCTGCAGCGCGTTTTTCGTATTCGTTGTCTTAATCGCTTATTCCACGTTACGAAAGTCACGACAACTTGTTTATATAATAGATCGGTAGGTATCTTCGACATGGAGACTACAAGGGATTCGGTGCTGGGTTGGTTATATTTCTGCACAATGCCACGACTGCCTAGTGCCTCGGTTCTAATTCACGTCATCTCCTTTTGCGACATAATAAACATCTATCTATCCAAAGCCATTCTACCACTTTCGCTATCCCTCTCTGTCCATTTCTTTTTCTTCACATTTTCTCCAACAAACGTATTTGGAAGAACAGTAATGCAAGCTGACGATGCACATAGCGTGACTCCTAAAACCAGTCACGCATATATCGGAAAAGTGTTCTCACATTCGACATACACTGTGTACATACAGACCGGGGACATCTACCGTACACTTAATAGATGTTGAAAACATGTATGTGCATTCGTACTATGAAGAAATTCATTTTCAAAGGGGTAAGGAAACACCAGAAAACCAAGGACTTTCACTCATCTTGGTACAAAAGAAGTTACATTTCCATTGTTCCTGGAGGGCAAGAAAGAAAGCCGAACAAAACGACGACAACAGCAGCAATACACGGTGATGGTTGATATGTTGATAGGATCCGGGGATTGTATAGACATTTACGTGTGTGTATGTGTGTGTGAGAGGGTTGTGTTTGGATATGTACAAACGCATACCTACTAACTTACAGTACGAGAATGAGATAAAAATGAGAATGGAGTAGACGGGAAGATAGTTTGGATTCTTTGGGAAAAAGGAAACAGTCTCCAGTTTACATATTGGCTACGTGGTAAGCATGATAAAGCACATGTTTTTCGTTCTCCCGGATCTAAGGGGGGAAAAGAAAGGAGTAAGATGCCATGTGTGCATGTGTGTACTTAAGCAAACCAATGTTCTTCTAGAATTACATTGCTTTTTGTCTGCTAATTTAATGGAAAACTCCGTTCACTTTTTTATCTTTTGTGCTCAGATAATGCTCATCATCATGATGGAACTGGGAAAGTAGCTTGTATGCTTGTACATATTAAACATATTATGCATATGTGTGTGTGGCAAGTTTGAACAAGCGCCGGTACCTACATGTAAAATGTAACGACAGTGGTGGTTTGGAGGTCCACCTCTACAATCAATGTAGCCTTTCATGTCCGCCTTATTTACCTGCTTCATTTTCTGAATTATGTGGTTAATAGTTTCATTATTGAGTGAGCACGTCATTTCACGACAAAATAATGAAGAGATAAGACGAAAACTATTCACATCTGTTTTTGCCCCGCAGCGATTTAATCTATTCGTGCCGGATATGTTTCCGCCTTTCAACTACCTATATTTCTGTTATCCTTACCGCTGTTCTATTTGGGCTTAAGTATCAATTAACAATGTCCCAGCTATAAATGAAAACATTAACGATGTTGATAAAAGCTTTCATTAATCGAAAAGTATGTAGAGATAAATCCCTATGTAGAAAATATAGATGTTTATTATGCTTCTCAGACTGGGAAAGTGAGAACAACGAAGGGACAACGAGAATCGTTTTTCTGCAGCCTAAATGCTGCTAATATGGTCTTACCTACAACAGTATACGTCCTGTGCGTCCTTCTGCAATCTTATGATGTATATATATACACCATTAAATTAATAACAGAATCATGCAGTGGAAAGACTAAAATGACAAAAACAGTCAAAATGACACTGCTCGTGACTCGAGGTGAGGTTTTACTAGATAGGCTAAATTGTTATGAAGAAAACCTAGTTTTTTTGTATACAAGTCTAGACAATTTGGATGATGAAAACGCGCGGCTTTTGATACCGCAAGCTACTTTGATTCCCGGAACCTTCCGTGAATATCCAAATTACCAAATTTTGTACCAGCCGCTTATAATGCGGCCTTTAAAAGTTCACCTAATGGAAGCTGCCCTTTATACAGAAAAAGTTTTTAATCTTCGCGTGCTTTTGATGTTTTAGAGATAGAGAGAAGGAGAAAGAGTTCGTTTGCCCCAAGTTGAGCAATCAATCTAAAAAGTTTTCTCTGATGTCAGTATAGCCTGAAACGAGTTTTTTTGTTTGCTGCTTTACGGTTAATTCCTAAATGTTGTTGTGAGTAGGCGGAGAGGGCACTTTCCATTTGATGACGACTAATATGAAAAGGTTTCCCGGCTTTATTCATTAGTAAGAAGCGTAAATGGATCCCTGAATATCCCAATGCCAAGGAGAATAAAGAGTTAGACTGCTTTAAATTGAGAATACGGACTGATGTATCCAATGAATTGTGAAGGATGTTTAACGTGATTTGTTGTGTTCTCTCCATATGAAGTTTTTTTCGTCATTCTTGACAGGGCGACAAAACGTGTAATTTTATAAGATGCTCTAAGCAAAAATGTGTTTCGAAGACATCTACTGAAAAAACTGGTGAACTTGCGTGTGTTCACAATGTTAGTGGAGAGGCGAGTCATGTTATTGCCCTAATGGAAGACCTGCCTTCAAGATAAAACACTCAACCCACTCGACCGAACCGCATCAGAATCTTTCTTATTGTAAACATGGCAAATGGAAACTATCCCAAAAGGAAGAAAAAATATATATTACCAAATTAGGTGTATGTGGATGCACACAATTTATCTGGTGAACTGCGCGAAACAAGTCTAAATAGCAAATGGAATGTGCCCGTGTGTGGTTTGGGTTTCATTATTATTAGCGCTCTTGCAATGAACAGTGGGCAACTTGGTTTTATCGACCTCGGCGTTTGTTTCCTGTGCTCTGCGCGTTATGTTTACTCATAAGGGCATGTTTTGGCCGGTTACTCCGTGTGTTTTGAATTGGTTGTATATTTGTTTGGGTTGATTTTTAGTTAGTCTTCATACTTTTCTCGTGCTAACGTAGGTATTTATTTAAGGATGTACAACGGGATAACTAGTAGGTCTACCTTACACCACCCTTACGGATAATAGAATTCTATCTATTATCCATAACTGTCTTATTCACCACAAAAGCCGTACATTATGTGAAGGCATGTGAAAACCCGAATATATACGCCTAGGAAAAAACTAGAGTAAAAAAGTTTGCCGTTTCGTGTTAGACGAGCCGACGAGACGAGCTCTAATTTTAACATAATTAAATGTAGCAGTAGTAATGATGAATGAGTAATGCCGACATTTCATCATCGGTTAGCCATTGAGTGGGTTTAACTTTTATTGAAATAAATAAATAAGGCATATAATAAACAACCGGGGGAATATTGATAAATCGTCGCTCTTATTATGATAGTTTAA
>JAHZNB010004394.1:0-14693 GCA_027744295.1 Callyntrura guangdongensis
AATTTTTGAGCCAATTCTGAGGACTTTTTATTTCCCGACTTTTTTAAAAAAGATTCAGTTCGTTCTATCAACATCTGACTTAGTTATTAAACTTTTACTGTGTAATTTAAAATACATGTAAATTGAACACTTTCCCTTCCAGCTAGACCATTTTGACCTTTGACTTAAACAAAACACAAAATATATGTAATTTGACTTGTCCATTTTATTTTGTCTCACTTACAATTTCGAAAAATTCAACTCAGCTGAAGACTGGTTCAGTTCAAGAGTTATAAATTGATAGCGTATCTTAAAATCATCACAGGCATCTGTATCACTAAACTTGACGTTGACTAATTTTTAGGCGGGAATCAAACATCATAGTACTAAGTTAACTACAGCCGAGCCCTGCACAATCTTTTCCAGGATTCATACACTTTTCCGATCAGAGTGGGAGGAATCTTATTCCACTCATCCTTCAAATTTTTCCATAGTCAATCTAGAATTTGCGCACGCCGCTTCCAGATAGCTTGCTTCAGAAACAAACATGGAAAAGTCTGAAGGTCTTATGTCAGGCGATTTCACAGGTATTTTTGAGTTCATTATAATTTTTGGACCACAATTTTCTTTCAATTTCTCTGCAAGCCGTTGAGTTTTCTTTGCCGTGTGTGAAAACGCTGCAGCGTGATGGAAAAAAACTTTGGACTCCTCCCCAGGATACAAATTTGCGATCTCCTTCATGACCAATGGCTGCAAAATGCCCTGCACATTTCGGTCTACATTAATCTTTACATTTGCAGGTACTTACATCAGTGGAAGTACAATGCGTCCAGAGATAGGTCCGATGACCATCGTGTGCTCCACAAAACTTTCACCGGTCTCACCACATTTGTTGCACGGTTTCATCTTTTTTGACGTAGCAACTTTGTCTCTATCTCTCATATTAGTCGAATAGGGTTATTGCTTCGTCAAACATGACCACACACTCCCACTTACCACCAAAAGGAGGCCGTACCGCTTTTGAGCATTGATCTTCTGATTCTCGATGTGGTTTAGTTTAGGGACCTGTACTTTGCCTTTTTCGCTTTTCTAGCCAAAAGTATTCATAAATAACTTTAGTTATAATTCTTTGTGACACTCCAGGTTGCCTCGCTATCTGTCGTTGACCCTTTGGGATTTCCTTCGATGTCATAAGCTTTACCTTCTTGATGACCTTCGGGACACGTTTCTGGCGAAGTCGGTTTTTATTGGGGCAATTATGTCCTAAATTTGTCGTTTCTATTCTATTGCTTTCTCCATGCATCACTCTAGGCACTGCTGTCCATGGAATTTCATAATTTTCCACTTTTAATTGTTTTTAGTGCCTTTTGCCGAGCTTACCTGCTTGGAAAAGTATTTGATTACCACTTTAACTTCCTGTTTCAATATCCTCACCATTTTTTCACTAATGCTTCTGAAAATTGGTCTACAAATAGTTAAATATATACTAAACTATCGTAGAAACTTTGAGCCTCACAGCTGCTTCCAGTAAATTAGAAGAAGCTCCTCAAAGTGCCTTAATAGTAACGGACCACCCTCTGTATTGCTATAAGCTATGGAACCAACAATTTTGTACAATTTTGGGAGGCACGTGTCTACTTTTTATTTGTGGTATTAAGCGTACTGCATATTACAAAATCAGCTTGGTACTAGTTAATGATATGGAATGAAACCACATCAGTGCTTGTAGGGTAACTTGTGAAACTAAATACAATATCTTCGTTTTGCAGAAAACGAGTCTTCATCTATGTTAAATTCTGTGTAAACCATCATTTATGGCGACGGTTGGTTTAGATGGCAATCGGAATACTTTCCGTGTGAGTCAATGTTATAAATGAATACCATCTTTGTAAATTTGTAATAAAGCCAGTGTCTATTTATTTTTAGCAAGAAGCTATGTATCTTAATTTCAAAATAAATCGAAAATTTATAATTAACATCGAAACAAACCAAACAAATAGCAAATTTCATCAGTCTAATGTAGATGAACTCATAATACTAGCGTCAGAACATAAAAATATTTTTTTTGTACTAAAGGTTTCAAGCATCAGAACGATTGTTTTTCAGGCATTGTAGTTTTCCTGATTGCAACCGTTATTAGAAACGTACTTGATAGAAGTAAATCGTATGTTTGCAAGCGTGCTGGTAATAAGGTAACCCCATCAGCAATCCTTAGGTTTTACATACGCAGTTTAAAACAACCCCTGAAATTTTAAATTCACATTTTACATTTAAATTGTTTCTGTAATATCCTGGCTTGGTGATTTCGGCACCTTATTTTATATATACTATAAGCCTTTATAACTCAAGTAGAAGCGACTTGCACAAATACTTTGTTCTTTTGACAAGTTCTTAAATTTTCTGCCCAGTAAAAATGGTTGAAACTTGTCACGAAAAGCAAGAACCTCATAAGTATCAATAAAGTCTAAATTATATTACATTAAGCCTCTTACAAATGGCTCATCACACATGCCAGACTTAATTTTCCACAAATGTTACGTTGACAACTGTATTTTTCTTTTGATGCGTTAATTATTCGTATAGTGAGATTGCAAAGCAGAAAAATTCCAAAAAAATTGATGCTAATCGGTTATTCGAAACTTTACAAACAACTCTCAGAAAATGGCGGAGTCATCGAAATGGATTTAGTATTACAAACCTATTAAAATTTCATTGGTTTCTAATATGTCAAAGAAATTTCTAAAATTTTATGTATTTCAAATCTTGCAACACCACATTACACCGGAAAATCAAACTTTTACTACAGCTGCATAAAAAAATTCAGCCACTTACTAAAGTGACTAACTATGTATATTTTGGTCTGTTTTTGTTTCTAAATGATTTTATTTTTGAATTGGAATCCGACGACTCCAAAGTTCTTTTATTTACTTCCAATTATGTCAACAAGTAACCAACCTTTACCTAAGAAAGAACCAACATATTAGAAAAAGTATGATAAACAGAATACGTGACGTTTCAAACACGTTATAAAAAGACCAATAATATGATGCTATTTTTAAAGAAACGAGGCCTAACAATGATGAAACTAACTTGGAACATAAAATCAGCGAAATATGTTGTACCTGACCAAAATTGCAAACTGTTGGACAGTTGTAATTTACAACTTGTAAATCACTTTGCACCCATCAACAGAATTAAATTCTGATGAATGATAAATCTTACAGCACCCTGTCCATCCTCAGGTCTGTTCAAGCAATTTAATGCTTTATACACAGATTCTTTACTTCAGCAAGTAAGCATTTCCTCCTTAGGATATAAAAATGATGTAATCTGTACAACAAAAAATTAGTAATAGCTATGAAAGTAGTGCAAACTGTTCTTCGCAGTGCATGAAGAGTGTATAAAAGAGAATGAAACTCATTTGAATCTTTATCTTGAAAGTTACAAAAAGCTGTAATATCGTACGTAGCTTACCTACCTCGGAAGGTCATGCAGCCGCAGCATCATGTGACGAACGGATAATATCCTAATATTTATATTTTTGCTGAGTCTTATGCTTAAAAATGCTTTTTGAGTAGGAACCAGAACAGATAAAAACAGTCGACATTTCATGTTATCGAATAGTTTCCTGCAGTAATCCAGCAACGCCTTCTTCCTTGATTTGTGGTAGTAATTTCTTGTCACATGCTTGTACGTATTTACTTAATTCAAACGATCACATGAATTAATAATACAAATAAAATACCAGCATTGTCTCAGTTGTTATTTTAGAGTCATCATTTGTGGTGTTGTTTTTTAAGTAGTTGGAGAGAGTTATTAAAACAAGCTTTCAGTTTTTCTTTTCCCTTGTTAGACCTTGCAAAATGTCGTTAGAATATAGGTACTGTCGACTACTGGAGTTGTACATTGTGTGTGGAATTATTTGGTCGCCTATATTTGGTACTGACCTTACATTTTTTTTAACTCATACTTTATAATATAAAAAATACGCTCTATAAATGTAAAAATTGCAGCCAGTTCCTATGGAGTACATTCTGATAATCGAAATCAGACTTGTGAAGATTTTGGTACGTGCTCCCAATTATGTGTCGACAGTGAAAAAGGATTCACTTGTTCATGTATTGAAGGCTTTCATTTAAATCAAAATGGTTGGGGTTGCAAACCAACAGGTAAATCGAGTCGCACAGCGTCTACATATTTTAAATTATCGGTATCCGTTTCCAACAGAAAAACCGCAAGATAATAATATCATCTGTTCTACATATACAGATGGAACCTGGAAATTGATTTACAGCACAGAAGAAAGCGTAGAAGTCATATCCAAAAGCAGAACCCGTGCAATAAAGACGAATATTACCCAGGACGAGGGACGTCCGGTTATGACCACATTTGACGCAAGGAACAATTTTGTTTACTGGACGGATGCCACCTCCTATAATGAAGCGATATATAGAGCAAGTTTGGCAGAAGGACCGGACATTGATGTAGTTGCTGATTCAGGTAAATGAAGAAAATTTGTTTAAAGTAAAAATCGTAATAAAATAAAATCGCAGTAGTACGACCTTATTGTACTCTTTATTTAATTGTTTGGCGACACTGTCAGGACTGCAGCTTCCAATGCTTCAAGAATTGCTGTTTGCACAAACGTGTCGAGTATTTGCGCAGTACTTATTCAAGAAGAGCTTGACAAACCCAGGGACATAGCGCTGAATCCTAATGAAGGGTGGGGTTATACAATACTATTGACTTTAAAGAGTTTTAAATCTTGATCTTTACACTTGACAACTAGGCGCAATGATTACATGATACCTTGATTCAGGTGTTTAGACGAATGTTTGTAGGTACTTCCCGACTCGTGAGAAATATATTGTTTGGAATATAATGTGCTACATATATACAACAGAATTGTAAACGAACGTCATTTTAAATGCTTTATAAACGATTCTCTTACTATTACGTACAATTTTTTTGTAGAATTATGTTTTGGACTGATTGGGGGGTTTTGCCAGTCATTGTTCGCGCTGGAATGGACGGAAGACATCCATTGCAAATTGTTTCAACAGACTTAAAATGGCCTAATGGTATCACGGTGGATCAGGGTAATATGAGAATATACTGGGCAGACGCCGGCCTAGACAAAATTGAATCATCTCGTTTTGACGGAACAGACCGGAAAATTGTAATTTCTAGTAAAGAGACACTGCATCCTTTTTCATTGGATATTTTTGGAGACAGTATATTTTGGAGCGATTGGAGATCTCATGAGATAGTGGTAAAATTGAATCATTTCATTTGAAAAATTATAACATAATTTTCATCACACCAAATTTAATTTCTACAGAGCGCGAATAAAGTCAATGGTTCTGACGTCACTGTGCAAGTATTTGACCCTCACACATTGCTAAATGGTCTAGCCGTTTTCCATATTGCTAATCAACCCGTTACACGTTCCAACACTTGCGCAAGTGCCAACTGCTCTCATATTTGTACCATTGGTCCGTCAATGAGCTTCAAGTGCATATGCCCGGTGGGTATGCAATTGGGTGCAGACAGGAACACTTGCTTGGGTAGGTAGTGCACTATTCACAAGGACAACTGACGGTGTAACTTATTTCACACCAGTGATTGTTATTTTTAGAGTCAGATGACGCCAAAAAGCTGGTGGTTGCTTACAAAGATGCCATATACACCATGGCAATAGGTGCTTTTGGAAAGGAAGTGTTTCAGCGCACATCTCTTCAAATGAAAGTCAAATCAATTTCTGACATCGTATACAACCCCGTAAACCACACTCTAGTAATATTCGATTCAGCGTCCAAGAAAATTTACAGTTACCAATTGCACAATGGTCAGCTCAGCCTTCTTGTGGATAGCCATTTAGACATGGTACAAGCTTTAGATATTGGTAAGGCTTTCAAAAACTTAGCCCTGAATTGAAAAAATAGAGTGTTTAGAAAAATTGAAGTTAACATCCTCAAAATCATATGATAACTCTTATTTTGTAATTTATGATGCTCGAAGATGTTGTCGGTGAAAATTTGTATTGGGCAGACAATGGGAAGAATACGATCGAGGTCATGTCTTTTCGAACTGGAGCGAAAGTTTTAATACGAGAAGGCGTGAGTATTATTACTTGCATTCTGATTGATTCACAAACTAGGTAATAAATTTTGAGTGATTTTTGCACTGAAAATGCAACTGTTGTTGTTTAACAATTTATAAAAATTTATCTAGTACACTGTATATGGTGCAATCAGGAGATATATACAAAATGCCACTAAATGGTTTTAGCCCATCTATTGTTCAACGTGTGGAGGGAAAAGGACCCACTTTTTTGTCATACGACTGGGAAAGCGGCGTCACCTTATTGTAAAAAGTTTCCCCATTATTACACTTTTATTTGAAGTACAACCATGCTTAAAAATTTTGTTTATGTAATCTCGGTACGAAATGAATTTTGAAGAACAGACAAACATTACCTCGTGGATTCAGTGTCGTCTAACGGTACTCTAGTAATCTCGGTTATCGCGACTGACCTCAGTATTGCGTCGGATGTAATTAAAGTTGGAAATTATCTGTACTACACTGATAAATTTTCACAAAAGCTAAATGTGCTAAATGTTGCCTTCAACAACTCTTCGCCTCGTCGTATTTGGTGGGAACGTTCTGGTCAAGTTTCCTCAAGTGGTACACAGATGCTGACTAAAATGACCTTAATTGACCGAGATTTATCCAGTTTGGAAACTATTCTTAGTCGCCATGACTGCGCCATAAATAATCCCAACAAGTTACGCTGTTCGCACTTGTGTATACTCACTGGAGTAGAATTTGTGGGCGTTTGTGTTTGCCCAGAGGGAATGACTTTGGGTAAAGACGGTATAAATTGCACGTATAATTCAACCTGTCAGCCAAATGAATTCGCTTGCAACAACAGAAATTGCATTCCAATGAATTACATCTGCGATGGTAAGGCAGATTGTGGGGATTCCGAGGACGAACGAGATTGTGCAAGATACCTTTGCTTGCCTAATTATTTCAAATGTAATACCAGTGGAACCTGTATTTCAAGTACGAACTATTAACTTTGAAAATGAAATTTACAAGTATGTAGCCAGGACCTGATTTTGTGTGACTTGATGACAACATTTCTATTAATCAGAACACTGGGTTTGCAATGGTCAAAGTGATTGTGAGGGTGGAGAAGATGAGAATAACTGTACTCACGCTTGCCTAACAGGTATCAAACTGCTCAAGTTGTTTCAAAGTATCGCTTCTAAATTTTATAAACCAATTTGCTCAACTTTTTAGAGATGTATTCCACATGCAAGAAAACAAGGCTATGTATTCCTAAATCCTGGATGTGTGATGGCAATGTGGACTGCTTAGAGGATGGCTCAGATGAAGAAAGTTGTGGTGCTATTGTCAGTATCAGTAAAACGACAAGTATTCCACCTCTTTCACACCGTACATTACCGTCTCAAGAAACCACAACCACTATATCTGTTTCATTATTACCTATGGCTGAAACGCCATTAAACGCTGGGTCGACACATTGCAATAAAATTGAGAAGGACAGCAGCAGTGCGGTTGTAGTAGTTTTACTCATACTTGTTATAGTTTTCCTCTTGGGAGTTATTATTGCACCTCAGTGTACTCAAATAAGAGTCACGTCAGAACGCGCTGGGACGCAACAATGGTTTGTAACTTAAACACAGTTGAATGTATACATTGAGACCATGTCCAATAAAATTATTGTATGTTTTTATTTTATGTTGCAGTATCAAACCACGGTATATTGTGAATTCTGGTAACGGAGATGATTGTGTTGAGTCATTTTCAGAAAACATAGACAACAGTCAAAAGGAAACATCTGTGGGTAGTAGTGAACTGATGAATGCTGGACGCATTGTGGTAATTTTATACAAATGTGCTTTTAACAGCTAACATGAATTGTATAAAACGAAAACAAAAATACGTCAATAACCTTTACGAATGATACAAAATTTGTTTTCAGAAACGTTCGCCTTCATTGGAGAATATTTATTCCAAGAAATACAATGTGACGTCGTTAGTGGATATGGACACGACGAATTCTGACTTAGAAGCAAGTACATCCGATCAGGGCAATCATTTTGTGTCTTTTAAAGACACAGAAAAATTAATTCATTCCAATGTAATCAAAGATAAATCAGCTGCTCGAGTAGACTAATTTCATTTTGTAAAGTCATCCAATAATAAACATTTTTCTTTAATACACGATGAAAATCAATGTTGGTTTCCAATGGCCCATTGGCAATTGGTTAATAAAAATAAGCTACAAACAAAAACAAATTGGCAAAGCAAACAAATTTTACTTTGGATGATTTTTAAAGCCTATTAGTTGTATACGTTTTTAAGCCTTATTGTATCTACTAGCTGATAATACCCGTTCTCGAACGGGAAAATTTTGAGACATTCGTTAGGGTAACATGTGTGACCATTGTCACACCCTATCGGGCCTGAAAATGGTCTTTCTGGCTGTTAAATTTGGCTAACATACTTTTTGTGGTTTCGGAACACATGTACTAAATCTAAGCCGAATTGATTAAAACTGAATATGGTTGACATTGTGGCTGTAACTTACAAATGTTCAGATTTAAACCTGTTTGGTATTGTATGCGGTGATTGGTTGGTTCAAACTTGGTGGTCAAATTTTTTTGCAAAAAAAAAATCAGGACCAGCGGTTGATAAGGTTTAGTCCATCAAGTAAGGCCGTCTACACGTTAACTTATGAGGATTAAGAAATTTTGGTGTAGGACACATGTGGTAAATTTCAGCGAAATCGGTTAAGAAACGAAGATATTTGTACGTTAAATTTTGAGTTTTTAACTTATTCAGCAGGACTGTTTTGACAAAGGTGACCCCTACAGGGTCAAGAAAATGAGTGTTTTACACCAAATTACAACTAATCCATGTCCAGACAGCGTCTGCATGAGTGTACCAAATTTGGTGCCAATCGGTCTAGAAATGAAAGCGTAATTGCGAAAAAACCACTTTTTTCCGCGAAATAAGAAGTGACCCTACCGGGTCAAAAAATGGTCACTCAAAACTCACACTTTGGGTATCGTATTTTGTTTACGTGTCGGACACCTGTGCCAAATTTCAGCCAAATTGGTTAAGAATTGAAGATTTTTGTACGTTAAAATTATAAATTCCCTGGGATTGAGGGATATTAGCTTAGTCATTAAGACTTTTTTTGACAAAAGTGACCCTACTGTGTCAAGGGATGAAAAATATTTTCCAAAATCTTAACAAAA
Organism: Callyntrura guangdongensis; assembly: GCA_027744295.1. Taxonomy (NCBI): domain Eukaryota; kingdom Metazoa; phylum Arthropoda; class Collembola; order Entomobryomorpha; family Paronellidae; genus Callyntrura; species Callyntrura guangdongensis. The sequence goes on from JAHZNB010004394.1 coordinate 9,276, forward strand.
ACCTTCCCAGGAAGCGTCTGCATGACTGTACCAAATTTGGCCGCAATCGGCTCAGAAGTTTTGAAGTTACAGGGGAACACACACACACATACACACAAACAGACATTGAGTTTTATGTATATAGATTTTTGAAAGAAACAGAAATCCACAAATTACAAGGAATTGTTATTAATTCGTTTTCTGAATTGACTTCAATTAAATGAATATTTCAACTTTAAATACATTTTCATGTAAACTTAACTTGCACTTTGTCAATGGATGGGAAATAAAATGTGACATTAGATAACCTCTAGCTTGATTGACAACCTACGCTGCAAACGTTTTAGTGGTAACATCATATTGATTCAACTGAAAAAAAGCAGTTTTTATGTCCCAGTCAAAACGCCTGCAGCGTAGATGTACAAGCGAACCTGGAAATGACCAATAGCACACTTTGTTACCCATAAAAATCAGCATTGAATATGTGTAAAACTTTCATTTGTTTATGGCAGGTATTTGAGATTTTTAGCAGAGGACCCAGACTATTTCTCGGAATAAGAGCTTTTATTGATATTGTCAAGTTTTTTACATATTTCAATAGTAGTAAATCAAAGTAATCAGTTTGCTACGTTTTGCAATGCAAGTTTATTGATAAATGTAATTGAAACCTGGCCACAACGTATTCTTGTAATATGGTGTCACACATCAATATTGTTGCTTAACCGTATATATTTTTAAGTATTATAAAAAGCTTTGTGTTTATTGACAAGCAACTCTTGCCGTGCATTTGCAAATGTAACCGATCCCTGAGCTGTAACTATAAACATATGTAGCATAAACTCCTACTTGGTAAATGAATGGCTGTGTTATGATATACACTGGATAATCTGGCTTGTTTTTGTCAGGGAAAACTTCATGTGTGTACCACAGTTTCCATGCGCATGTTTTTGAAAGAAAAGCATTTAAAATCCATATAAACCTAAAATAATAAAAATGTGGACTGTGAAATCAGCTTTTGGTCGATTGTTAGTCGCCATCATTTGATTTACATGAAAAATATAATTTACGGGACCCGGTCGTTCTCTGACACTACTTTCTCAAGTTGATTAATTCTTGTTCAAATTGCAAGTAATTGTATTTTATTTAAACAGTGCCGTAACGATAATTTTATATTTAAAGTTTATTTTTAGTATGTAATTTGTGATCAATAATAAACAATTTTGTACAGCTTCAAAAATAATCACATAATTTCATGTAACCATCATAAATAAATTCACGGTCACCCATTTTCCGGTTTAAAACAAGTATGTAATAAGTAACCTAGTAAATAAATGTATAAATATATATATATTAGTTTAGTTTAATAGTACAATGAAAAGCGGAACCCTTGGGGTAGGAAAGTCACTCCCCAGATTGTTTCTTGTCATTACATAGTTCAATATTCATATGCGCAATAATTCCTTTTTGTATTCATTCGATTATTTCATTATAATAATATTTATAATTTGGTTTGTAGATTTTTAACTAAGAGTTATGGTCTGTTGTCAACTTTTTTACATATTTCAGAACGATTTTTGGTTTCTTTAAATGTTGTGGAGGTACTATAATTTTAATTTTAATTTGAAGCACAATTTCTTATGGCGTTGCAGCCGACATAGTTAGTTTTCGACAGGGTCAATGCTTGACAAGTTACGTATATAGTCGAGGACGGGTACTTTTCTCAAATATGGGTCATAATATAGTTTAAAACGTTAGTATTTACATATTTTAGTCTACTATATTAGATTTATTTTTTTCATATGGTCAGGCTTGTTTAGCCGGAAGTATTTACATAGATATTCACATTTTTTATTGAGTTGTTTGGTTTGACTTATTTATTTATTAAGTCATGTTTGTATTCAGAGCGTCACTAACGTTACAGCTGCAGCATTTCGTAAAAATGTAGACAGCACTTCTTATTGAAGCCACCGGTACTAAAAGTAGCAGGCGTACGATGAAAATTTTTCAATGCACAAATCAATTTTGCAGACGTACTGAAGGAGCTTCCTTTTCATCTCTAGTTTGCTTTTCTGATGTCACTTTATTGTGAATGATCTCATTACGTTTTTGTTCTCCCTTAAGTACTGTTCTGAATTCTTTTTTTAATATTGTGCGTACATAACTGCGTACATTGACAGTGACCACAAAAATTCTTTAGGCATAAGCGTCTGTTTTTTCTGTTTCAAATAAGATATTTTCAACGTATATATGATACCCCTGGCACATAAGTTATCAAATTCTAATTTGAACTAGCTCACTAAACAAGGTTTTCTACTTACTATCTTCAGGAAAGTTGCTCACTCAGCATTTTATATCCCATAATACTGTCAGTCAAAAAAATTTAGAACACACTTTTTCATATATTATATTATGCCCGAGCGTACTTACGCTAACCAAGTAAGAGGGAACGGCACGTGACGAAGACGCTTGTATAAATCTTATCCTGCTTTACGTAACTGCAGAAGTAAAATATCAATAAACTGGTACTGAAAATAGACACTGTACCTGTTATTCTCTCCGTTTCTGATTAGTACATCATTTGTTCCCTAAGGTTTACTGAGAGAAATGCAAAAATGAGAATGTCCATGACATATATTTGTAATTACAAAAAATAAAATGCAAAAGAGTAAAATGCAAATTATGAAAAAATTACGAATGACGTGTTTTACAAATTTATATATTGGATATATTTATAAATTGGATGAAATATACTTTAAATGGATGTGGCATGCAGCTATCGACTTTTCCATTGCATTGGAAATCGAAAATCGATGCTAATGCGAAGTAGCAAGTTCGTTTACAAAGGTTTTACATGTATTTAAATGGGATTCGTTTAGTTACAAAAAATTAACGTAGTTCGGATGTCCATATATATCCGAGAGTTGTAAATAAATATGTACTATAGATATACACTACACAATTAAATTATAGGCACGCTGGAGTGTCACCAATGTTAAATCGCAAATCTCGAAGGCGATTATTTTATCCGGTATTGGTCTAAAAACCTGAATCAAGGTCGCCTAGAAGAACTCGGCGGGGGCTTTTAGATGCACTTTGTTTCATTATGATCGGTTCGCACACTTTTGAGCTACGTTGCCCGGAATTCTGGGGGGTGGCAGTTTCCCTCGTTTAAATACCCATTTAACACAGTAATTACCCCTTTTTTAGGTTCAAACTTGTTTGTGGCCTAACTTTTTAATGTGCAAACTGATCGAAATAAAACGAAGTGCATCTGAAAGCCCCCACCGAGTTCTCCTAGGGCACCTTGATTTAGGTTTTTAGACCAATACTGGATAAAATAATCGCCTTCGGGATTTGCGTTTTAACATGGGTGACACTCCAGTGTGCCTATAATTTAATTGCGTAGTGTATGTAATACATCTAGTGTCACTATATATAATTTTGATCGTGAAAATTACAAATACTCTTGGTTGACTTTAAGTCTCAAAAGGAGCTCATCAACATTTACCATATCCAGACAAAATTCTACACCACGAAATTAACACTGCAACTAAAGAAATTGTGAAACTGAACGTACATCTGCAGACGTCAACATTTGGTGAAGAAGTAGCTAGTAAATTTATATCTTCTGCTGAGATTCTCCTGTATCGGGAAAAATAACTACCTTAAAACGACACATAAGGGCGGCACGAAGACGAATTAATGGAGAAACTCGTATTTTACCTGCAGATTTGCAATTAACACCCAGAAAAGTGCAATTTTTGCTTCATGACAACCCAGGGTCAGATACCTTTTGCTACAATGCCAATGCTGCAGGTAGAAATTGTCCTGAAGCTAAAAACTTTGACTCCTGACTTTCTTTCATAAATATACTGGGGACATTCGGGAGTCCACTACCCAGCTTATAGACATGCGTTGAAAAGTTTCAGAAGGAAAACAAATATTGGGAGGAAGACATGACAAGAATTAGCTTTCGTCTAGGACCAAAGCAAAAAAACTAAATATTAAGAACAAGATCATCACAACACGGCAATGGGATCAATTCATTACCTAAAGATCATTTCTTTGTCTATGTATGACAACTTGGAATTGTAAACTAAAACAAATGAATGAGAACGAAGATTCGAATATTAATTGGATTAATTCTCCGTTTACAGTTTTCTCCTTTTGTAATTTACCTCTTGGGAATTTTTTTTTGCAGTTTCTACCGCACACGGTTCCTTAATTCTACGGTTTCTTCCGACTCCATCCTTAACAATTCAATATGATAATAAAATAGGTGTATAAAACGTCTATTTTTCTCAGCTCAGCCAGCTCGGGTAGTTAAAAGCCCTTCAGCTAATACAAGTAAAGTGGTTCAAGTAAAGATGAAATTCGACCTACATTAAATTTGTGCAATTTCAGTTGGATCAAAGGTTTTATCTCACCATGACTGGTATTTAATCGTTGAGAGTAAGATCGATAAACAATTTTACACAGCACTTAATTTGTTTGTTGTCCTATAAATACTAGTATAAAACGTACTTTTAATGATGACTCCTGGCGTCGTACCTCTGGCCACTCAAGGGCACTATGTGTACCACGTTGTCTTTGTAACACGCGTGGATATAAATGAACCCAACTATCCCAAATCTAAGTGATACAATTCGATCGCTTTACGTGTAAGTGTAAATTTAGAAAAACACCAGCAGCTCAAACACCGTACTTGAGCAGCAATTTCACAATATCGTTACTCGAATTTGATATGAGTAGTTGAAATCGTACAACGTTATTCATAATGTATTCAAAACTTGAAAAAACTGTATGCTTTTCTGTGCTCAAAGAAATGACTGTGGTGTTTTAACTCGGCTTATAACGGCTTCTCATGGGAAACAGGTGTATAGAGAGTTAAATTCGTCCACAAGCATGTCCTTTGTTCACTATACCGATAATAACTATTATTATCCAAAACACACAGTCTTGTATGTTGGAAAATTTGATTGAAAATTACAACTCCGGTATAGATAAAAGTATAACTTATACTGAATAGAAAATTGCTAATATTATTGAGGATTCTTGATTTAAAATTTATCAGTAGTCCTATTTTGAATTGGGCATTTATTCAATTCAGTTAACGTTTTCTTTACGCGAATTAAATTTGCCGTGGATTTTAAATACTTGTAAGAAATCCAGCCCTGTGGTCAATTTTAGAAGTTTCAGTTCATACTGACACAAAGTTTTGTTTTTGATACAGCAAATGGAATTGCTTGAGTGGTTTTAGAAATCATTTAGGTTGATTAGCGATTGACTATGATTGGCCAAGAAAATAGAAATTAGGTCGTTACTGGACATGTTAATAATATCACATGCGTATATCTGCAACGTAAACGCTTTGGAGTCGAAACTACAGTTATTAACCGAGAGGCGCACTAGAACGGTACGTTCTGAGCAGGGTCAACT
>JAHZNB010004395.1:0-10348 GCA_027744295.1 Callyntrura guangdongensis
CCAAAATATATGCAGGTTACTGGACGTTATGGAAAGCTTCTTTTCTCCTATTGTTTTTGCATCTTATTCAATTAACATGTTTTACATATGTTTGCAGGTATGTTGACACGTGTATATACTTTCATTAAGTTTATGCCAGGTTGATCACCGTCATTGTAAAATATATTCCATTTTTAGTTGTTTGATGAACTAACAATTGACGCTACAAACCATAGCATTGTTTTCAATATTTATGCGCCGTGGTCGTTTCTTCATCTTGTCATGCGAACATTTATTGTGTCAATTTGCTGTGCGCGCATAAATGAATATGCTCATCAGATACAGAAAATTTTTCGGGAATGTCCAATAGAACATTACACCGCAGAGGTAGTAAATGCAGTACCCTTAAATTTATATAATGTGCAGTACTAAAGTGATTCAAGGGTGTTACAGCCTGACTTTCAATACGTCGTTTTGTAATTCACATTTAATTGATTATAGATTTCACGCGTGGACAAAAGAGTTACAGCGGGACCTGACATGGGACTCTCGGGTCTGGGTTGCTTTACCGTAACAAAACCGTTCATTCTTAGTATTTTGAGCGTGGTCTTCACATTTGAGATTGTTTTACTACAGAGTATTCCTACAAACAATACGAATACTACGAATACTGCCCCGTCGAGATGTTGAATGGAAACAACTTTGATTCGGCAGAAATAATGAGAAAACTGACAATTTATTTTGCACAAAGTAGTATAATACGTTATTTATTTGTACAATTTTAGATATGGAAGTAGTCTATGCCTATAATTTGACTAATGATAAATAAACTTACGCTAACGATTGTACAATATTCGTAAAGGTTACAAATAAATGACATAATTGGTGGGCACATACACAACTTCAGAAACATGAAAACCCATTTTTAACTCTGAACTCTCTAAATTCCAAAGCATTAATTGAATTTCATTTTACGTGTTTACGTTATCGGAAACCGGTGATAAATTTTTGACACGTTGTATGACAGTATTTAAATCTCCTAAATTACCCAGCAAGTGACAACAATCTGGTCGATAGTTAAGGACATGTGTCTCATTACCTCTCAATAAACAACTTCGATGACAGGATAAACATTAGTTTAAGAAATGGATTTTTGGGTGTGGCTTTTTCGACTTGCCAATAATAAACTCGTTCCTGTTCCTGTTATATTTTGTTAGGAAAAATATTTACAAAACAGCCCCACATTGACAGGCTAACCTTATCTGGATTGGTTGCCTTCACATCTAAAGAAAGTGGAAATGATGCTTGCAGGTTGTAGTCAAAGGACAACTGCAATCGTCGGTAGCCTTGAAAGACGCTAATCCACTGGGAGCTGCTGTCAAAGCTCTACAAAGTACTTCTTTGAAGATAGTCTAAAAGACCGCAGAAATACAATCAGCCCAAAGCGTGGTCATAAAATGCAGAGTACCACTAAACAGCCCGAGAAAATAACTTCGGTAACACCAACTGCTTCAAAGAGAAATGGAACATGCTACCAAGCGTTGTAAGTCAAACGGGAACATGTGGTCCCGTACTACACAAGGTAATTCAATTGGAAGTGGAACATTTAAGTATGAAGCGTTCCATATAGTTTTGGGACAACCAGAAGTGGACCCACCAGAGGACCTATTCATAAATCTGAAGTTTTTCCTGATTGTCGGGCGTATTCTTGGGATCCTTCCTTTCTCTGGAGTGTTTGGCCAGTCGTACAAGCAGTTACACTTATAGTAAAGGCATACGTATTTGTGAAGTGAAGAGATATTTTAAAGACAGACAATTATATTTAAAATCTTATCCTTTTTACGTATTTATTATTCAGTCCAAAAAGTCCAGCCGCTATTTTCTCCGTGAGCATTTTAGTTGTGCTTACACTAAATCTATTACTTGGGGCTGCCAATACGATTCACATGCCAAAACGAAATGCGTATGATATTGCAAAGTCTGTCGCTGCAACAATTCAGTTTCTTTGGGCTTGGCTAATGTATTAAAAAACTACAGATTTATTTCCCACCATATTCAAATTTTTCATGCTATTGGCTTTGCGTTCAGTTTAATGAAATATTAACCCTGCACTTGTTTTATATGTAGCTATTTAAATTTTCTCTTGCGTGGAAAGAAATTCCTGGCATTGTTTTACCACTGGGCCAAAACAACTATATACTACGGAGGACCAGACCGTCATTTGAAACGAGATGTTATCGTCATCACATCTCTCATTCTGATATCCGCAATTTTAGAAAATGCAATTTTGCACCTGGAATACATCACAGCACTAGATTTTATAAGTGGTGAGACCTTAGATTACTTTGTACCTGTACGTATTACTTAAGTATAAGTAATCTAAGGGTGAGACGGCATATAATATTTACAACATCATTAAGTGCATCGAAATAAGCAATATATTTTACGAAATACGTAATATTAACATTAATATTTCAGGTAGTAATACAAGATTCTTAAACGAAACCATTGGTAGAAATTTCGTAGAAACATACTACAAAAGATCGCATCCCCATTGGTCACGGATTCTTGGATTCCATGAAGTTGTCACTCTGGTTGCTTTTGTTCAGCACAAATGGATGTTGTACGGGTGCAACTACATTGATATAATGATTGCCGTGTTTTCACGAGCTATCTACTTCAAATTTAAAATGCTATACGAATTGACATATGAGCATTTAGCTAAACCAATAAGAAAGGGTTATAACCTGTCGAAAAATAACAAAATGAGTAAGCCAAGTTTTGCTAAAAATATGCAAACATTAATAGAATACAAAACTCAACATATCTTTTCTCTGTAACAAGGCGTCAATGCTTGGGTACAACTTGCTTACGATCACAAAAAACTTTGCGACCTGCTCCAGGAAATGGAAACGTATTTTTCTCCCTTGATTTTTGGATCATACGCTGTAAACATATTTTACATTTGCATTCAGGTAATATAGTTTTTGCAACACAATAATTTAAACTCCAGTTTTCGATATCTCAATGCATTTTCGATTGATGATGCTGATTTTGTTTTTCAAGCTACTGGAAGGATTGACGGTGGACATATCCGCAAAGAGTCTTGTCCATTCAGTGTACGCCCCGTGGTCATTTCTTCACATCATTATGCGAATTTACATCATATACATTTGCGCAGCGCGAATAAATTCATTTGCGCATCGCATTCGAAACGTTTTGCAGGAGTGTCCTATCGACCAGTATAATGCAGAGGTACAATGGTTATTGTATGAGGTAAAGCTATGGGAAATCATTGATTCAATCAATTTATAGTATGCTCTTTTCTAAACAATGACAGCTCGCCAGACTGGATAAGAAAGTAACAACGGGGCCAGACATAGGATTAACAGGACTGGGTTGTTTTGTCGTTACAAAGCCATTTATTTTGAAAATAATTAGCGTGGTTTTCACATTCGAAATCGTGCTACTTCAGGGGGCTCCTTCCACAGGAGCAAATTGTTGAATTGGAACTTGCATAATTATTATAAAAAATTTCTTTCGAGTTATAATTTTGCTAGTAAACAAGTTAAAATTAGAACGACAAGTAAAAGTGTAGTAATTTTAGGTAAGTATACTTACACTATAATGTATGATGAAAGGGAAGGAGAGCGCATTGAATTACTAATATGTTACATATTTTATTAGCACACTTATTCGTGTTATTTTATTAAATAAACAAAAAAAGTATTTAAGTTCGTGTCTATTCTCTGTTTACCATCTCATGTGAAAATCATCTTTTTTCAGACTCGTTTTTATCCGACTGATTTGTTTGCTACTTTGCATTATGCTTTGCTTACCACGTCAAAAGGTTTTTTTGTAATAAAAATGACACACCCTTTTTTGGTTTCGTCATCGTATTATTTTGCTGAACAATAAATGCCAGTATTTACACCAAGATATTCAGCTGAGTTAAACCTTTAATTAAAACGAATACACTGTAAAATACGAAACATATATTATTAATATCTCATGGCTGACGACATAAGTATAACATATTTGTCCTGACAAGTGCAAGTATGTATTCATGAAATATGACGCAAAAGGTTTGGGTTTAAATGAAGGAATAACGATTTCAGTGAAGTTAATAAAAAATGACACTGATTACAGGGATGCTATATTATACTGGTCGCTATAATGTACGACCACCCTATACTCTAACAATGACAATTTGATTACAGATGGTAAACAAATAGACAACTGTTTGTGTGAAAATATTCTGGGAAATAATATTTTTGCAAACGAACGCAATTTTTTAAACAGCGTAACATAGAAAAGAGGTGGGGTGGGAAGCATAGAAAGAAATCTAATTGTTTGAAGTACAAAAGATATGGCGAATAGCTCGTAAATTGTTGCAGGTGAAAAACAACATGACATGTTGTTTGTCGTGTAGAGTTTGCAGTTCCTATTATTATTATGTATTAATGCGAACTTTACCTTGAAGAGAGAACGTATACTATTTATTACTGCATTGTATTACTTTCTTCCTACGTATTATTGTCATGAAACCTTATGATGATGTATGAGTCCACCAGAAAAGAATAATATTGAGCTGTCCGGCATTGTAGTTCTTGACATTGATAGGAAACTGAGAAAGCTTGCTAGAAAACACGTTTTTGTGGTTTGCTGGTGGTCGCCGCTGATAGGTTTATTTCCAAAAATAAATAATTATGTATTTAGCGATGTGAAACGTTTTCAAAGCGCATTTGGTGGAAAAGTAGTTAATAATTAAAAATTAAAATAGTGAAATCTATTCAATTCTATGCGTTGAAAAGCTTGCTAGCAGGTATCCTCTTACATATGGACCAATCCCATCAACTTGCATACGATTTCCGTCAGGCTTTTCCTAATCAAAAGGAGGACAGTGACTTAGGGTTTGACGCTTTTCAGGTTGTTCTAAAGAAATCCAGTGAGGAGCCTTCCAATGATTTGTTTCGATCGATACGGGAGGTACTCATTGTTGGCAGAATTTTGGGTGTCATTCCGCTGTCGGGAGTATCAAAGCATTCTTTCACCAACTTGTCCTTCAAGTACGAGAAAATACGTAAAAAAATAAAAATATAATTTTCGTTTTTAAGACCTTATTTATGTTTGTCATATTGTCAATATTTTGTCACAGACGCAAAAGTTTGGCCGCAGTCATTTCCTTTATCATCACGGTAATTCTAACTGTTAACCTCATATTGGCTTTTATTCAGTGGATAAGGGAATCAAAGAAAAATGCTTACGAAATTGCTAGATCAATTCACAGAACTGCTCAGTACTTTTGGGGTTGGATAATGTAAGTATTTTATGAAGGCAGCTGTTATCTTGTAATCCTAAAACTCGCTGTCTGTCTATCGTATAAAATAACGAAATGGCTTGACTTTCCAGATATGTCAGTTTCTTTTTCCGTGCGGGAAAATTGCTCGAGTTATTTAAAACATGGGCAAAAGCTTCATCATGCATATTTTATTCCGTGGAAGATAAAACCTTGCGACGCGATAGCATTATTATTTGTAGCGTAATACTCACCTCTTGTATTTTAGAAAATGCGGTGCTACATTTGGAATATTTTAAAGAATTGGATTACATGAGTGGTAAGTACTTTACTAGAAAAGTACAAAACAACACACTTTATTGTCAATACAGCGAAACATACTCTTTTCGATGGTGTTCAGGTGCCCATTGCAAATACAACCGTACTACCAACGCAAATCAGACTTCTTTAGAGACATATTATTGGAGGTCAAATTATCACTGGGCTGCCGTTCTAGGCTACAATGACTTTTTCGCATTGTTAGCATTTTTACAGCATAAATGGATGCTATACACATGGAATTATTTGGACGTATTGCTGGCCGTAATTAGTCGAGCGATGTACTTTAAGTTTAAAATGTTGTACGAACTTAGCAATGAACATTTGGCCTCACCAGTGAGAAATGATAGTTTGGAACTGTCTAAAACAACAAAAATATTAAGTCAGTGGTAATTGTCATTTTAGCAAGGCTTTCATTTAATTATATATCAGTAAACGTAGATTTAAGGCCTTGAAATACGTTGCAGTCATAATTTGAATCCATTTTTAATAGATAAAACGGCATGGATGCAAGTTGTAAATGATCATAAGCGTCTTTACGATTTACTGAATGAGATTGAAGATTTTTTCTCCCATTTGGTGTTTGGATCTTATGCCGTCAATATATACTATTTATGTATTCAGGTATATACACATACAATGTACTTGAAATTATGCAACTATGCGAGTGTTAAGTTCCGCTAACTGAATATTTTTTTGCAGTTATTGATTGGACTTTCACCGGATATTATAGTTACAAGTCCCGTTCAAATGGTATACGGCCCGTGGAGCTTTCTCCATATGGCAATTAGACTGTATCTGGTATCTATTTGTGCTGCCAGAATAAACGCATATGCTCATCAAATTCGTAAAGTGTTGGGTGATTGTCCGATTGAACTTTATAAAGGAGAGGTAACGTAGTAAAAATATTATCTGAGTAGTGGATATAGAATGCTAATTTTCTCTCAAATATTTACTCCTCTTTACCAAAAAATAACTTTGATTATTTTTCATGTCTTACACAACAACAGATTGCTCGCGTGGATAGGAGAATTACGGCTGGCCCGCAAATTGGCTTGACAGGGTTGGGTTGCTTTGTTGTTACAAAACCATTTATATTGACCATTATAAGTGTAATTTTCACTTTTGAAATAGTTCTTCTTCAGGGTGTGTCTTCGGGGCCGTCACATTCGCAAACACCTGGAACTTGTTCAACGAATTGAAATAGTACACATTTTAAAATAAAAATACCTTTTCGAACCCTACGCAATATATTGTGAAACGTGTGCATGTGGTATCGTATACTTGTGTCATGTTTGATATGATTGAATGGTTCATTTTCTGGTAAATAACGTTGCTTGTTTTTTCTTTTAACTTTCAAAATATAAAAATCGAAGTAATAAGGTGTATTATAATGTAATCGTATCGTAATAAGCACAATTCCCGTCTAATAAGTCTAACAAGTTCTAAAATTGACAGGTGCTTGTGTTGTGCTTTTTTGCATAGAAAAGTACGAAAAGGCCTCAAAAAGTTGACTTGTAATACGCTTTGAATTGATAGCGGCTATTAATATAGAATAGTAGCTGACTGGTATAATGTGTATCAGCATTAACAGCTATACTTTTGTAGATAATTGATTCCGATTTATAACCGGGACACAATCATGTTTACGACTTGTATTACACTCTGTTCTGTGCTTGCACACAATTTAGCTTCAAATAGGTTAACAAAAGACACCATTTATTAACAGTTTAATAAAAGAAAAGCATCAATGTCTTCGTCCTTTCGACCTTCATTCGTACCTTCAAAACATTAAATGACATAACATTCACGTCAGTCGTGTGGTAGTGGTAGGTAATCATGGAAAAAGATTTTCTCCTACTCGGATGTCAACGTCATCAGCCAACAATAACAACAATAAGTAGAAGTGACTGAATAACTGGTATCAATGTAAAATGCACTTTAATGATACATATGGTATGACGAAGTCAAACTTCATGACATGGAGCTGTGTCTTGGCTTGGTTGACACCTTGCCCAAACGAACAAAAATACAAGTGCACCGGCAGTACGTGTTAACTTTTCAAAAGAGACTTTCTCTGACATTTTTAACTACCACTAGATTGACATGGTATTCTATTGGATTTTTTTCAACACTGATAGTTGATTTCCTTTGAAAACTGTCGGTATCCCTTTTAGTAGTCCCGTTCTGACCTGACCACTGTACATATTATGATTTCACAACGTTTAGTACCTAACTTTTTTCACTCGTTGACAGCAATTTCAAAGGAATTATCATATTTAAAATTGCGATGCAGAAACAAAATTTATTTTATATACACGAGCATACCAAATCAAAAGTAAAACCTAAGAGTCTTCTTCAAGTTCCGCATTATAATGTTCCCTTTGATCGACAATACGGTTTCACTAAGGATGATTTGTACAACAGTATTCGGATTTTACTGTGTTTCGGTAGAGTAGTCGGCATTGTTCCTATTTCTGGTTTATTCAATGGTAACTTGATAGCAGCCAATTTCAGGTAAACTGTAACTATTTTTCACTGAATTATTCTGTAACAAAAAAAAATCTTCAATTACTCCTACTTAATTGTTGCTGTCCATCTTAGACGAAGGAGTTTTGCCAGCATTACGTCAGCTTTGATTATAACTATCCTCACAGTCAATGACTGTGTGGCATTAATTGCCTTCTTTAGTACACCAGCCCATGACGCCAATCAGATTGCAAAGAATGTCATCGGATTTATCTTCTACTCAATTGGGCTTTATGTGTAAGTTTAACTCACTCTTAACAAATATGTTTTTAATATTTTGACATTTTCAAACAAAATTTACCGCGCCATTATAGATACGTGTTTATGTACCGAAACTCGGGAAAACTCATCGAGTGCTTTCACAAATGGCGAGAGCTGAAAACCGTTTTCTACCAGGAAGACTCAAAACTTTTTCGTAGCATTACCCTGATCTCAGGAATCATTTTTACGTCGGCAATACTAGAAAACTTAGTTTCGCACTGGAAATCATTCAAAGACGCGTTTTACCCTTCTCACTCTAAAAATACCTCTACTGATACATTACCGCATTACTCTTCAGTTTGGGAAAAATATTATGTGGATTCTCACGGCCAATATTTACATTTCATCCCGTACAATATAATTACGGCCATTCTACTTTTCATGTGCAACAAATGGGCTCTTTACGCCTATAATTTTGGGGATATCCTTGTTTCTGTGATGGCGAGAGCCACATATAAAAGATTTCAATTAATGTTGATAGACTTGAGGGAGAAATTGGATAGCAATGCAACCTTATTACTAGGTACTAAAGACTTTCATGACCTAGTAGAATTCCGTGTTACGATGTAATGAGCTAAGGTGCTATTTCTTTTCTAGATGGAACAACGTGGAATCAGGCTGTAAAGGACCATGAAAATCTAATTGATCTTCTTGAGGATTTTGGAAAATTGCTTTCACCTCTGGTTTTTGCGTGTGTGTCTACCAACGTTTATTTCATTTGTATCACTGTAAGTGCCAAATTTTATATTTCGCTTCTTGTCAATAATACACGGTTTCATTCAGTGAGATGCAATTAAGATCATTATAAACGATCATTGGGGTTTTTAAAAAATCCATCAACATTTTTACATTGCTCAGTCACTTTTCTCCGTAGCTCAACTCTTTTTTGATTCCATCGGATCAGGACGTCGTAAACAACGTATATGCTGCTTGGGCTTTTGTGCACCTTCTCATAAGGACTTTCACAACTATATTGTGCTGTGCGAAAGTAAATGAAAACGTTCACAAGATTGAAGCTACTTTTTCAAAATGTCCCGTTTCCGTTTTGACCAAAGAAGTGGAGAGAGCAGAAATAAGGCTACGAACTTCAAGTATAGGATTCGGAGGGCTGGATTGTTTTACAATTACTAAGCCATTTATACTGTCGGTTTTTAGCGTAATATTTACTTTTGAAATTGTACTCCTACAGTCCACCACCATTGTCCCGGTGTCACCAACACCCACTGAAAAAAGCAGTAAATATATAATTGGCCAATAAATTACCTGAACTTTCATAAAAACTTTGCACATGACCATATATTTCCTTCAAAAAATTTCGACGCGTATAATTTTTTTGGCATTTTCATTTGCACCCACGTGTTGGCGGCGGCTCCAAAACCTTGTGTTAATATATGACTTCATAATACCAATAGAAACGGGGAATAGTTATCTTCAATATGACCCTGAATAGATAAAAAAAGAAACTGGATCGTGTTAGATGTGAACCCAAGGATTTTCCGGCTTTTGCTTAATATCAAGATGCTTGAAAACCTAAAGCCTACTCAAAATTCTTTGTTACATTGATGTCATTTTCGTACAAACGCAGCCAATTAAAATGGTAATGTCCACTCAACTCTTTCCCTTGACTTTAAATACTCCAAGTGAAAGCTCTATAGGTAATACCAGCTCGCAATGGAGTGCTTCTACGCCAAGTACCACTCCCAAAGGAGATACACAGTCCCTGGTTAAGGAAGAAAGGTACGTATGTAAATACTGACGACAGAAAAAAGCTGTCATTTTAAACCAAACATACATGTCAGTTTCAAAATTTTCTTTTCAAACTACTCGGTTCAAAATTTATGTGCAAATATCATCCATATTGACCGAACCATGTTCTCAACAATGTAAACAGGGAAAATCCCACAAACGAATGTTTTCCTCTCTGGAAACTAATTCAACTATTTTTCCGTTTGAGGAAGCATT
>JAHZNB010004396.1:0-11901 GCA_027744295.1 Callyntrura guangdongensis
AAAATTTACGACTACGAAAAAATGTGGGAAAATAACTTTGTAAAAATTACAAATTCCGACACCAGCAAATCTGTGGATTTGAAAAAAGCTTACGATAAAATGTTCATGACAACAGCAATCTCTTACCTGAAAACCTCAAAAAAAGGCTATTCACGTTTAATGGATTTATACATAAGGGAGTACAAGATATATCTGGGTAATGATTTTGACATGTATAAAGTTGGCGTTTCAAAATTACTGAATGCAAACAAAAACTTTGGATGGATAGATGCAGATGATGTCGAGACATTGCAGCGTAAGCATCAACACAACAAAGCTCCGGATTCCATGCCAAAGGATTGGCAAGGAATAGATGATATGGTGACTCAAGCTAATTGAAGAACTAGGAATAAAATACTCGTAGAAAATCGCGAAACTACTTCCACTCCTATCCACAACAGTAAAAACCAGAATAGCGTTGTTTGCAAAGAATCATCAAATAGAAGAAAACGATCGACTGCTGGAAATACGTGCATTTTCTATTCCAAGCGCAGAAATGAAGATGACGTTGACGGAGACGGTACAAAAACTCCAGACGACGGCAAACTAAAAGCAGATACTACGGATGACTTTTCTAGATCAAGGATAATCCTTCCTTTTCCGGATCCGGATTCAGACACGGCATCAATAGATAGCAAACGGCTAAATACATACCTTTCCCAACTGGACGTCACGGACTTTGACTCAGTCAAAATCAAACAACCAATTGGGGACTACATCATCAGAAATCAAGATAAGCTAACTGGCTCCCCAGAAGACATTGCCAAAACTAGGGCACTTGTCAAGCATGAAAATCTGGACAGCCACTCCCAACAAAATGACATGGCAGCAAAAGTCATTCACGATGGTCATAGGCTGCGGAACCGGGGGGATGGAGGGGTCAACTCCCCCCCTGAAAATTTATGTTAACATTGCAGGATTGGGAGCCTAATACATTATAGGATAGGGTTGACCCCCCCCCCGGACGTTCCCTGTTCCGCAGCCACTGACGATGGTAGTGGTATGATTTCAGTAAAAGCACTAAGTAGATACGAAAAAGTAAAAATCAGCTCAAGTAAGTTTGCACAAGAAACGGTAAAATTCACTGACACAACCGGGAAAGCGGGTCAAGCATACGGTAAAATCATGCTCGCCAAAGGAGTAATCTCTGCCTTGCGCCACGGAGACTGCGAAAGTTTAGCATTGTTTGGAGGAAGAGTCGGCTTGGATGCTGGGCTCAGCGCCGTAAATAGTATGGGAAAAATTATAGCTAAAAAGGCAACAACAAAATTCGTGACGAAAACGGCATCCGGGATGAAAATATTAGGGGAAATGGCTGGACCAATTGGGGACATTGCAGATATAGGAATTAGCATTTACGGCATATCAAAATCGATAAAAATTTTGAGTGACCCAAATGCATCAAAATAGGATCAAAACGACGCAATAGCGGATATTGTGGCAGATTCAATTGACATTGTGGTTACTGCTACAGCTGCAGTGTTATCATTGACATTTCCTCCATTGGCTCCCGTATTTGCTGCCGTGGCGTTTATAATCAACTTAGTTACTACAATTTTCGTTTCATTCTATCAAGCTGCCAATCACGTTGACCGACTAAATGACCAGATTCCTTTGCTTAATTTCGAGAGGAGGACGGAATTCGAGAGATATGTTATGGGAAGAGAGATAAGTGGCTACATTCAAGAACTGATTAATCTTACGAGAGCAAACAACATTGTAGTCAATGACACTGTCCAATTCCTCATCAATAATCCTGATTATATTGGACGCGTATTCCCATCAAGAACACTATACGACCCCGAAGCAGAGTGCTGGCTAGAGGAGCGGAAACAGCACAGACTTTTATTCATTGGACTGAGTTGGAGCAGCTGGAGTCGTGTAAGCAGCTGTAATGGTGCTTGTGGTTACTGCGAAGGAAAATATAAAACACAGAAATGTCAGTCGGACGATGAATTTAATATGTTACCGGTGCCGATAGTTTCATTATTAGTCCAAAGCGACACAGAAGTTCGATGTTAATGCGGACCCGATCCGCCTCCAGATTGGGGTTATGAAGTACCTAACAGTGAAGTAAACTTTGAGGGAAAGAGAAACGTGTATCTAGAACGAGCTGCTCCAGACTTCTTACTTCCTCGCGATTTTCAATACTTATGCAAGCCATCTTCACTCCGAGATGAAGGAAAAACAGTTTCAATTCCTTCGACAAGTTATGAGTACTTATGCAAAGGGGCTATTGGAGTGAAGAGATCTAGGTCTGGAGGAAAGTTCATGTTGTATGAGTTGGGAAATGGAACAGACTCTGTGTTGCTGAACGACAAGGAGATCGTTGACAATCTGTTTGTGGTGAAGGATGCACTGAAATCATTTTATGGGAACGCTGGCGATGACACATTTATACTGGATGGAACCTGCACTTCTCTCACTGGCATTTTAGATGGAAAGACCTTTAGGGACCAGGGGAATGCAATGGTGATCAATCAGAACTGCTATCGTTACAACAGAGTTGACATAAACTTGCTATCAGGAACTTAGCTTGGGAAAAACAGTGTGAGTTTAAGAAACATTCAACGTGTCATCGGTCGAAAAAATGAAGCGGATTTGATTACTTGAAGCTGCAATACAAAGTTGATTGCGGGTGAGGGGGGCGGTTCGTCAGGAAACCCGGATGTTATTATCTTACCAAGGTGCACTGGTAATAAAAACTTTGAGATGACGATTTCAGTCGAAGGCAGTACCTTTTTGGACGCTTCAAATTTCGCATCCGGCAAAGTTTTTATCTTGCTCAGTGGTCGCAGTTCATTCCGGGCGTCACTACCAAAAACATTCGGGGGAGCAATTTTTTTCAAATTTGCACAAAATGTGGGTAGCCTTAGCAGCGCAAAATTTGAAAGTGGGTCATTGGGATTTAGCAATGGGGGTCAATCCAAATTCCAGATAAGTGAAAGTCCAATCCAGACCTATCGTAACAAGTCAGTCGAGGGAACGTGTGAAGCTGTAAGAAATGAAAATAACCAGGCAACCATTTTGCTTCAAGAAGACAAATTCAGTCGCCAGTTCATTTACAATTTTGCAGAAAAACAGGTCCAGTGTTTTTATCGCTTGGAAAAGGAATCATAGATAAGTCATTAACCCCAATTCAAGGTTATAATTTTCTGGAAAACGTGTTTCATCTGATGTCGGGAAACTGGAATTTATTTGGGGACCGGCAGAACAATCAATTTATTTTGATGAGTTCCTATTTCTCAGGTTGGATTGATGGTAAATCTGGGCAAAGTTCTATACACTTATCAGATAGTCTTAAAAATGTCAGGAGTATACAAGTAAATTTGAATTCGAGTATAATTCGTGGAGGAAGAGTAACCATCCAAATCAGAAACATTCAAAATGTATTTGGTCGACCGAGTTTTAGCGACACTGTAACTACTTCATGCAACACAAAATCCATCGACCTGGGGTGGCACGTCCCATGACCATGTCGAGATTCCGGATCTTTCTGCCCTGTTGATATCAGAATTGCTGTGAAAGGCACTGTGTCAATCCAGGATCGGAAGTTGAAAGGAATGACAACTATTCAGGCAGGATACGAAAACAGTCTAGACTGCTCCAAAACACCTCGACTACCTTTATAGCTATCAGTATCAAATGTTGGAGGAGGAGAGACGACATTTCTTATCAACTTTCCTATTCACACACTTGTGTACGCAAACAAAAGTGTTTTGAAAATGCAAGGCAAAAATCAAATAAATTTAGTAGGAAAATTCCCGAATGTAAATTTTAAAGAAAACTTCCAACAAAAAAATGCACTGGTGGAAGATAACGGCAAGATGTTTGCTTATCACGAGCTTAACAATATTCCACTGCAAAGTGGTCTAAAAGAAAGAAAAGGAACAAATGCTGCTCCAAATATCTTTAAACTGGTCGAAGGAAGAAATTGGAAAGTAGCTGGAGGAAATTTGGAGGACTCCTTTTTCTTGGAAAGTGACAAATTTGAAGGGATAATTGATGGAGGCAGTGGAGAAAACAGTTTACTTGTTGGAGCGAATATTGGGAAAGCGGTTATAATCGAGCAAAACTCAGTGTGGACTCAGCAGACAAGTCATGTCACAATGCAAAATATACAAGAAATTCATGGCAAGAGCGCAAAATCTGAAAATATAACGGCTTGGTGTGGCCTCAAGTTTGTAAGTGGTCATGGTGGACAAGATTCTCAAAATTGTGATATTGTTACAATTCCATTTCATAATGACTGCCATCCAAAAATGACGGTTGTTGCAATGGGTTTTACGGAATTAGAAAGTTTAGCAGAAAAAGGTAATTTTGACATTTACGTACAACCCGATTCGGCCAAAAGTTTAAACTTCAAGTCTAACTTAACGGTGACAAAACTTACAAATTTCACTGTTCCCATCCAATTTCCTACATATAACCTCAGCTCATATGATTTGGTGGTTATGCAAGATAAGAAGATTAAATTATGCATGAATCTGGGGGACAATGACCATTTTGTACAATTCCATTTCAAACTTGGCCTTGGCGATAATTACACGGCTGAAAAAATGCAGAACGTCAACATGATGTTTGTCGATGAAGACTTCAACTCAAATGGGAATATTTTGCTAAATTTGGAGAGAAATGAGGTGAACATTTTGCATGTTCTTCAAAGGGCAACGACCAGCACTGTGAGAGGATTAGAAGAGGTCCGAAGAGGAGCGACAGGGGCAAAAAATATATTTCGGCTTCATTCCAGAAATTGGCAGGCTTAAGGGGGCAAACTTGATGACTCTTTCATTTTGAATCAGGACGACTTTGAAGGAAAGATTTACGGTCTTGGAGGAATTAACTCGGTCTCCATATCAGAGACTATTGAATCCACTGAAGTCATCGTGGATTTGAATCAGAAACGGCTGACACTGGTACGGGGGGAAAAGTCTAAAAACATAAGCGTCCATGGCATTCAAATAATTGGTGGACGAAAAGGAAAAATGGAGAGAGTTATATGCGCCTGCGACGCACGATTGGTAATGTTGGAGGGTGGCACGTCGACCGAAGCCGAAGATGTCGTGCAAATTCGTGAGGATTTCTGTTATCCACAAATATCAATGGTCGTCGCAGAATTTACTCGAATCGAAAACCTGGCCTGAAAAGGGAACTTTACGTATCATGTCACAACCAACGTTAATTACAACCCTTTCAATGAAACGAGTCACAATTTCAAATTTGAGATTCCCTTGGCACAAGTAAAAGGTATTTTGATGGATGAAAATAGTTTAACAATCGATTTTGACTATGAAAGTAAATCGTTTCCGATAAATTTCCATAACCCTCCAACATTTCAAATCGGCCAAGATGAAAGTTTGATTGCGGATTTGATCATTTTGTACGGGCAGATTCCCCTTGCTTCAATTATCGTGACATCTTCCTTCTCTGGTGACGTTTTTGGTGTGAATGGAGCTGAGAACGGAATAGTCGACAGGCAACATACAGTCCATCATTGGCGGAGATGAAGATGACATCATTTTTCTATCTCAGCTAAACTGCATTTTGCTAATTGACGGTAAGGGAGGTGCTAACAGAATTCAGTTTTCCGATCAACTCTACCCAAACAAAAGTTTCAATGTTGACTTAAATGAAGAAATAATTACATTTCTTGAAGATAGGGAATCCATTGAAGTAGATTTTGTCAGAAAGCTCAAGAATATAACTTTGTTCACGGAAAGGGAAAATGGGTTTGAGAGAGTGATTTTGGGATGTAACACAACAGCGGTCAAGTTTGCAGATAAAGTTATCGTTCGGAAGAATTGTGGTTATCACGTCAAACTGGAGATTGAAATGACCACAAGAGTCATTTTTGACTATGCGGGAATGTCTGACAAAGATGATAATAACGAGATAAGAAAAGATATGGACGAGAGTGATAATGAGCAGATGGAGTATGCAGAGGAAGAAGATAATTTAGAAGTGGACTTGGGGGAAAACGACTTGGAACTGCTTGAGCCGTCCATTTTCCACTATCACTTTTCGACCGTCCGCAGTTTTGATATTGAGGTAGACTAATTCTCGCGATTCTATGACACAAGACACATCTTCTACTTGAACTTTACTCTGTCTGACTTGAAATTCTTAAATTTCTCGGTTGATGCTTCTCGACTTATTTACTCAACTGACCACCTGGAGTATTCGCACATTGTCGGAGATGTGGACCTTTTCGACATGTTTTACTCACAACCGGAATTTATGACTGCGGAAGGATTTCTACTGAGAATCACACGGTATGGGGAGATCATTGCTGTGGTTGTCAACGAGGACGAAAATTTGAAGATGAAAACGATTCAGACTGAAATCATCCCGCGATTGTCAGCATACGCCGAGCGATTGGGAATTTCCTTTAAGCTGGAAGCAGGAACAGATTTCATCTACTGCGGCACTCCAAATGAAATAGGAGTACTAACAAACTGGGAAAACGTAACAAGCCATCTAGTTGGATTTAACGAGACAAAATATGAAATTCTGAGTTTGGACAATGATGCCTACATTTACCCCCAAAATGTCCACGAGGACTCAGTTCACGTGCTGGATTTGACTAGCAATCGTGTCTCAAATTAGAAATTTGACGCAGCGAAAGTATGTTCCGATTGTTACGCATGTAGGAAGCAATTTGGAAATCCAAATCTCAAAATGGACGGATTTATTCAGAGGAAAGGTTATCCTTGTAAATGGTACCAGGTATTACAAAAACGTTGCCATACTACTAAATTCCATTGCAATGGAACTCCTCCCGACGCCGTTACCCATACCAGGTCACAGTAGTAAACGTAAGAGCTCCCTGGTTCCTGAACTCAAGGATGGTAACTTATGGGAGATGAAACCTCGACCCATTTCTATTTCCGAAGGTCATTCCATCTTTCTTGCTGCTGAAGATCTGGAAGATGGAGTGGAAATTCGGAAGGGATCCAGAAAAGACAATTGCAGCTTTGCGTACGCCCTAAATGGAAATGACTTGTTAATTACGAGCACAAACAGTGATGACATTGGAGCCGGAAACGGGACAACGTTTGCAATTTTGGATTACTACGTATCTCCTGCAACCACAAAAACAGCAACCGGTAGTGATAGCAATGAAGCTCTGTCCTACGGGAGTGTTAAGACTGTCAACAATATTCTTGTGAAATTGGGGCAGGACGTTGTGAAAATCAATACGAATGAACCATTGGTCAACCAGGCAGGAGAACAGATATTAGTCGTATTCTACGAAGACATACTCGATCGCGTGGAGGGAGTAATTCTGAAAGATTTTCCAGAAATCCCAAGGAAATTCGGGGTTCCTTGGACGAGAAAAATCTTAAGAACTCCTGCATACAAATACACTGCATTAGCAGTGTTTACTGGTTTGATTATTTTATTGGCTACACTTATTTGTGTTTTGTCGTAAGAAATCTGAAAAGCGCAAATACAGAGTCAAAGAAGTACAAAATATTCACTGTGGGGATACAATAAAGGAAGAAATGCAATCACTTAACCCATTAAGTGAAGACATTATTGAGAAAACAGATGTAAAGACAAGTATGATTACTAAGCCACCGTCAATCATAGACAAAATATATTCATTTATTTGTTATCGGAATGTATCTTATGACGTTACGTCACACGCTAACTCAACTGAAATTGAGTTAATACAACTGAAGAAAATAGTGAAAAACGACAATTGAATGGGAAGAAGAATTTTCGCGAGCCAAATTACGGCGCATAGTAAATTGTTAGTGACATAATTAATTTAAAAGTCTGCTCATTTTATAAATATTTCTTGCTATTTGTTTTTAGATTTACAATAGATAACAATGAAGGACGGGGACCGAGTTACCTCGCAAGACATTTCAAAGTTTCCATTGAGGTAGCTAACACTAAATATATGTATTTACAGTTTGATTTGTAAGATATAATTTTTTTTATTTCTTATTGGCAATACCCTAAGATGAGTTTTTGAAGTGTAACCAAGCTGATCATAAGGAATAATTGTATTACTTATTAAAATTCCAGTTTTTTTGATAATATGTTTATTTAAACTATGGGATTTATGATGTATAAAAAAATTAGCCGTTTCAATATTTACATTAACAAGTAAAGGTCGCCATTAACAACACGCAAATCCGCTTAAGTTGGGTACCAACAAATCAATTCGAAAACGCTGATTCTAGTGGTGTGAGTCTCCAGCTTGAGTCAACCCTTATTTAAACGCCATAGGGTCATTGTTGCGGGACTTTCGGTACTTATAACTTTCACAACTAATACCTTGGTGTGTCAAAATTTTACAAACATTTTGCTAGCACAAGTAAGCGTGACCAAAGGCCAATTATGCCACCAAAAGGATCCCAAAATGGCGGAAATGCGAAGGTATTTTTCTATGTGAGTATATTAGCAAGTACTGGAAATGTGTCCCGCCGCAAGAATGACAATGTGGTTGTCAAATAAGGGGTCACTCAAGATGGAGACTCACACCACTAGAATCAGCGTTTTCGAATTGATATGTGGGTGCTCAACTTAAGAAGGATTTGCATTTTTTTAATGGCGACCTTTACTTGTAAGTATTTCAGAATGGATGCAAAATCGAAAAGAGAAAAATTTCGTCGAGTTAGTTTATGTTTTTGAAAAAAATATGTAAGACCAAACAACTTAAGAGGCAAAGCTACCCATGAATCGATTTGACTTTACATTAGATTATCAGTTATAATATCTTTGAGTTGTAACTTTTTTACATTGGAGAAGTAGCTACAATTTTATTTACTTAGCCTGTAGAAACATCTTCGTCCTCTCCTTTGTCTGAACAACGCGAGTATAGTGTGAGCCCTTTTCCAAAAGAGCATAAAAGTTTGTTATTTTGTCTGTTCTATAAACCGACTATCCGACATTATATAAACGTTTAGTTTGATTAAATGAATGAATGCTTTTTTATTTAGGTGTTAATTTTGTTGATTCAATACACAGTCTAATTTTACAAAAAAACACTCTACAGAGAAGATTATCCGTTGCAGTCATATACCAAATATAGAGTCAAAGTTAAATATTTCCAAATAGATAAGCTAATAAATTGCATCTTTAACTTATCTTAAAATAAATGTTTACATACATGAGTGGAAATTGCATAAACAGGCTTACACTCAATTTTCCCTTTGTTGACTAATGTATTAAGTTGCTTGCAGTATTTATTCCATAACGACATACAATTCCATACACATACAGTAGTTTGAAGCTCAATTGCCGTACTTATCACAAAATAATTATCATGATTTCTCCTTCATAGATTATCATTATTAGTATTATTATTATTAAACGTAATTAAACTTAGATTTTTTTACTTTAAGTACACTTGCTCTTGCAACATCTCGCCGTAACCTTTGCAATTAACGTACTAGAGTTTCTGAACTGTGACTTATGGTATCTCGGTAGTAACTCTACTAGTATTAATTACTCTGATGTACGTTGATACCCCTGGAATGATAGCTGTCATTCCTACGCCAAAGACGAAAAATGTTGCAATGGCTGCTGAACTTTTATACCATCTTTTAGCTGCGTCAGTAGTAGCTTTAAACTTGTTTGTGGTTGGTCTGGTTGTTGTGAAAGTTACTGTGATGCGTTCCATTGGGGATCCTTGCGTACTTTGTCTCGGAGTTGTAGTTGTGATCCCTGTAGTGAAAACGCAGAGAGATGACATTATAAAAAATCGATTATTGTTGAAAAACCCCACTATAAATCCATCCAGACAAATATTTGGCTACCGACGTATAGTAGGTGGCGTTAACTCAGGAGTGCCTGTACCCAATCGTGGTGTACTTTCCTTAGGCCGTGGCGTTGTAGTTGTTGTCGATGTAGTCGTGACTTCAAAAAAATTGTTCGACCAATGGACGAACACAACATTGAGCCAAATTGGCTATGGAACCAATTGTCCATTGAATACTTCTTATTGGGTATAGGAATAACTACCGAAAATGCTGTTTAGGAAAGATAACTTGGGTAAAATAAAAGTGGAGAGGAAAAAACTTGGGTAAGAAAAAACTGGAGACGAAAAAACTTGGGTAAGAAAAAACTGGGGAGAAAAAAACTTGGGTAAGAAAAAATTGGGAAAAAAAAGGGAAATGTTATCCTTCCGAAAGATCCTTTTCGTTGGTTATTCCGTCTCACCTTCTTATTGTATCATTGTTAAAAACGGGTATTAAAATTTACATAGCAACTTTATTTCTTACCGATGAACCATTTTTGTAATTGTTTTCATTATAAACCACCTGATTTCTCCTTCCTTCATTCCCTCCAACTTTATAACAACCGCAGTACCTGGATTACCAAATGTAGCCTCTACGGGAATTGAGCCAGCATAGTATCCTGCAAGGACCTGATCAAAATCGTTCGCATAAAAAATCTCGTAACATTCCTATGGGAATTTACCATTTTCGTTTAGAACGTAAGAATTCGTCCACTCTAAATAAGATTCCATCGTTGTTAAATTTCGCCAAGAACGGATATCTAGACATTCTTGTTACAGCTCCATAATTTGTACTTGTGTATTCCTCTTGTCCGATGAAAGATATGCGTCGTTTTCTGTCGGCGTGCACAAAAAACGGTTCCGTGACCGTGACAACTTCCGCCCAACAACCTTGGTAGCCACTACCACATCCGAAGCTAACCTGGTCTTCTGGTATAGGTTGTGTTCTGCTTTCAGAAACTCCTTTTGATAGTTGTTGTGCCACTACATAAATCTGATGCGTTCCTCTATAGTGGGCGTATTCCTCGCCTTCAGATTTTGGAATTTAACTTACAGAAAATATGCCGTCGTTTGCAGTCAAATCTTGATTTCCTCGTAGCGGTCCATCATCTGTAAGAATGACTTTAGTGCACGACACTGGTTTTCTGGGAAACTGGTAAAATACGTTATGTCCTTCTAAGAAATGACAAACATGAGCGATAACCTCCATAAATGGACTGGTAATAGGGTGTCCGCTTTTTTTAAGTTTAGCATATATCGTAAACAAAACTCCTTTTAAACTCGCCACACTCTCCCTCGTGAAGTTTTTGTTATCTTCGTCGGAGGAAGTAAAAATCTCCATGCTGATTTCATTCTCTAGTTCTATTATCGCTTCCTCTGTGCCTTCCAGCTTAGCAATAACAATTATCGAGTACATGCAAGCTTCAACGTTTAAGCTGTAGGGTTGACAGACAAAAGAACAATTTCAGGTGGGAGGGTCATTAAAAGACTCGTCTGATCTTGACCATTGTTGAGTAGAAGATAAAAATCCGTCCACCGGATCAATCCATTGATCATACTCTTCCAAGGGCAAGGGCACGTCTACGACCGCAGGAGGACT
This sequence comes from Callyntrura guangdongensis, assembly GCA_027744295.1. Lineage (NCBI taxonomy): Eukaryota > Metazoa > Arthropoda > Collembola > Entomobryomorpha > Paronellidae > Callyntrura > Callyntrura guangdongensis. The sequence continues at coordinate 11,394 of JAHZNB010004396.1, forward strand.
TGTTACGGCTATTTGACCTACAGACGAGGTGGATCTGGAGTCAAAGTAAAATGAAAGTCCAGAGATGCTTTCATAGTTCACCAAAAAACGTCGCATTGATTGTCACTTCAGTATAACTACCTTCTATATCCAATTCCCAATTTACGAACTCTCGAGAATCTTTGTAAACCTATTTAATTGAAACAAAAACGCATACACAATGAGGTAAAAGGTAATTGCATAATATGCCCAATACAAGAAAATATTTAAAGTAAAAAATACAAACCTCTTTACCAAGCGATATCTGCTGGTTTCCACTTTATCCACAGTAAAAATTTCCTCCACTTTAGAGATAACCTTATTCACATCAGCAACGTTTTCCTTTGGCGATGATGCTCCAATTTGGTAGTAAAGTCCCCCTGTAATATTTGCAATCCCTTCCAGTCGCATTTTGTGGTCGTTGTCGCCTTCGAGAACAAATAGACGAACGGATAGACGAATGGTTTTGAAACCGCTCCCCTTCAACAAA
>JAHZNB010004398.1:0-15546 GCA_027744295.1 Callyntrura guangdongensis
CAAGTTCGAGTGCCATTGCAGCGTCTGGAAGGGAATTTTATACTCGTGCAATAGAACTGACTCGCACAAACTATAATGCAACACCCGTAATTTCAAGATTATCATTGTATCAATTTTGTATTTAATTTAATTCCAACGTGACTAACTTGGAATCAAAATAAGCACGCAGGTAAACTATGATGTATAAACCTTGATTTTTTACTTTCAAACAAGACTCAGGCGACGAAACAGATTAGCGCCCCAGTCAACATCTCGAGCAGTGAACGACTCCAAGAGAAATGGGAACGCATCAGGCGAAGATACGGCAATAGATTGATTGGAAGATGGCCGGGTTAATAAATTGTCGATTCTAAGGTTAAGGGTAAGATAATTCTGCAATTAGTTTTGACATACGCTTACGAGTTTTACTGTAACAAAAATGTTAGTAAAAAATAGTTTATAAAATTTTTATTGCAACGAAAAATGCATATTTAAAATTCGCATAAAAACTGAACGACCAACCGATCGACTAACGAACGACTAACCAATAGTCCTAAGGCGAGTGACATCTCGAGAGATACCTTGTTCATAGCAAAGTAGAAGGCAATATTATTTTATATGAGGAGGGCGGAGCAGGTGAATGTTTCTGGTACCAATCTGGTGGGTAGTAAGACCCAGGTTCAAATCCCCCCGGGGGTAGTTGCTTTGCCACGGCGTAAAGCCCAACAGCGACGGAAGGTGGTCAGGCCGCTAACCCACGATCTCGTGCGGGCATTGCACATTGGTCCATAGTTAAGGATAAATATGAAAATCTGTAATCTGCTTGAAATATTGTATGTTTTATAGGCCACAGGTCATGAAAAAAGTTTACAATTCCTTGGACAATTTTAATTCTTCAAATTAAACCTGATGACTGAGTCACTCACAACATACTGCCATGTCTTGGCAGGCACATGTATATTACTGACGTGTGATCATTTTTTATGTATCGGGCTTAAAGTTGTACAAAAGTCTGAAAGCTTCAACCTAACAAATAAACGTTAGCCAGGTGAAGAGTACCAGCTTTGCTGATGTATTTTATATTTGTTGGGTAGCTGTTTATGCACTACAACGATAATCCGAACCCATATGGAACGTCAAGTTATTATTTTGTTATTTGAAAAAAATAAATTACGTTAGTGTCAAAGGTAAATTGATCTATTCGTGGAAAGTGTTTTGAAGCAATAAACAAAGTAACGAAATCCTGTGTATCAAGTAAGACAGTTATCCAGTAAGAATGATAAATGAATGTATGCACTTTCCAGTTCAAACTATTTTCAATCAAATAAATTGACGTGAAACTGATAATAGTTGAATAAACGAATTTTTCGCAATCGAAAAGTTGTTTGTTTTGTACATGTAAAGTAATAAACGTGTTCTATTTTAAAGCACAAGCTAAGTTTAAAACCAGTCAGTAAGGTTTAGAGGGTTGCAATAGACAAAAACTCAAGCCCGCCAGCCCGCCCGATGTAGCTACTATGAGCCCGAAGACTGCCCGCCCGCCTGACATAGCTATTTTAAGCGCGCCCGACCCGAGCCCGAACAATTTAATGAGGCTAAGCCCGACAAACCCGAGCCCGAGTTTTAGTACAGAACGTTAAATACATGTAGTGTGTGACTGCACTTTATACTTTCCTAGTACAAACATGTACGAACATGTATACTTTACGTTGATGTCCAGTCACGTATACAAGAATGTACATGTAATCTGTTTAAAAACACTAAATACGCGGTCTTGTGTCTCTCCAGATGCGAAATCCTATACTTCATGTCTTTATTTTGATTATTTCGGGCATCAATTCGGGCTTTTGTCGAAACAAAGCCCGACGGAAGCCCGAAGCATCCAACATAAGAAAAAAACAAAGCTCGAGATCGAGACCGACGGGAAACAAAAAAACTACCCAAAGCCCGTCGAAAGCCCGTCGGGCTCGGGCGCGGGCTTTGGACTTTATTCGGGCTCAGCGCAACCCTCTAGTAAGGTTTCGTTGGGTCAAGCTATAACTCAGTTCAGAAAACCCAATTAATGTTACTTGCAATTATAATTATACTTGCATCAATTTGTCCGTCAGTTCATTTCTTCTTTTGATATTTTTTTAGTTCGCCACTATTTATTGTTTTATAAAATTTCATGACCAACCAGCATCATTTTCTAGTTTTTGATGACCGTATTGAGTAACACTGAGTTTTTCATATCAGATTTGATAGTCATTTTCTATTTATTCTTTATGTACGGGTGAACTTTTTAGCATCTCTTTCACCGACAAAATTTATGATACGGAATCAATGCAAAGCATGCCTTTGCTTGTCGTGATATGCATATACGTCTCCTAACTATTGGCAATTTCTTAAATGTTATATATATTTATAATGATTATATACTAGTCGCAAACTATTTTTAAGATATTGATGAGATATCACTGATACAATCGCAAATGTGGAGTTTAAAATAATTGTTTTAGTTTGCATCAATGCTTTAGTTTTAAAGTGTGTGGTTATTTATGTCAGTGACCCGTGTTTGTAACAAATACTTTTAAAATCGCTTACGCTTCCCAATACTCTTGCATTGCATAACGTTACAAACTGATCATCATCAACATTGTCAAGTATTGAAAAATCTACCGGAGTTATAAAGCTGTACTGATGTATTGAGCAGTGCATTGTAGTACAACCTATTCTATCACAAAGGAAAATGCACTGGTCGTCATTTGTTTTGGCGTGCCTGGATGTGATCATCCGGGGGTTTAATTGTTTCCATTGGATTCAGGAGTTTCAAATATATCTTTGTTGTGGAACAACTTTGATTTGGCGTTATCTGGTCAGTCACAACATTAATTTCTACGAGATATTACATTTATTACTGTTTATATTTTATTTTTTGATTAATTATTGACGCGATAATGTATATTGGCGACATTGACATGCTTATGTGAAACACAAAGATTGGTGAAATCAAGAGAGTACCAATACCAAGGAATGAACTTTCTGGTTGAAAAAATTCAATCGAGTAAACCTTCGTCAGAACGTGATAACAGTTCTATAAACATATTGTTTCAAGTAAAAACATGTTTGTTTTGAATGCATTTCTTAAATATTAAAACGTACGATTTTAAATATATGCTGAGATTAAAAGTTATGTCGGACAGGGTCAGGTTTTATTGCATTTTAGATAACCTAGAACATTACTTATCATTACGTGTTTGTAACATGGAATGTATTTGTCGATTATGTCAATTTTTACCCGTACATTAGGGGTTTCCTATTTAAATTGTTGTTGTTGCCAAAACGGCTTTACAAATGGCACCACTACCCAGCTTAGAAATATTTTTTTTACATTTTTATCATATCAAAAGGATCACATTTAATGCCAGGTTATTGATCAAACGTCATTGTCAACAACACTCAAAACTTAACCACTCGGAAAATAAATTAGTCAGTGTATGTTCCTTTTGCGACATGACGTCCATGTGAAGTATTATAAAAGTGCAACGAGTCTTTATCAGCGGTTCTAGCACCACAGTAATTATATACCATCATAATTTAGAGTGCCTCACGTATTGCTAATGAGTATATAAAGAAATCGTCGTGAAAATTCTTACGGAATATGTCCTGGAAGTTACCATAGAAGTTTTGCAGAAACGACAGAAGCAAACAAAAGAATAAAAAATAAACGTGCCATAATTGTACCATGAAAGTGACGTAGATGGAAACCTTTGTACTAACACAAGTTTTAGAAAATAAGTTGTTTCAGTTACACACAACTCTTGAGGGGACACGGGACAACTGAGAACAGTTTAACTTATTATTTCGACTTGCCATTTGACCTAGTCCTGCTGTATAAAATTTGAGGCAATTTGGGTAAAAAATTGTTGATTAATGAGAAATGACCATATTTGCTCAAATTATATATATAACAAATAATAAAAATAATAGTCTTTATTGTCACTGGAAAGCCTTATGAGTAGGCATATTATACCATAGACATTTATGGAAATACAGAGCTCAATTGTCAAAACAAACAAATAATCCAAAATGAAATATAAAAAAGGAGAGGAGCTGATGTGCAAGGCAGGCTGAAGTAACCCGTGCGTAGTACCCATGTATTGTTTTAAATTGCTCGGTAACTCACTTAAACAAGTTTATTTATGTTAATGCTCATGAACAAAACACTAACAAGATGAGTGTAACACTCACGAGAGAACAACGGAGGCTGTCCGAAGTAGATTTGCCTCATATTCTGGTCAACTATTGCTATAATGGAGTTAAGCCTTCATGATATGTCTCAGGTTCTAACGATTTGTTGTTTTGGAAAAATTTGAAAAAATCAATTTTTTGAACCACATTCCTATGAAATCCTTATGGAGTTTAACATGGGAAAACGGAAGTGAGAGAAGATCCTTCTCTGATTTTCAAATTTTCGCTTGATACTATAATATCAAACTAGCTCCTCCAATCGATCCCACATCAACTCAAAATCACTTTTGATGAACTCCGTTCAACTATTTATTAGGTGACGAAGTCACGTGTGAACTTTACGTTGTCTGTCTGTCAGTTGCACACAGAATATCGCACACAGTTGCTTTTAATTAGTTGCATCTCTGGGGTGCAAGTTCAGCAAATTCGGTCCACCTCCGTAGGTTCACTTTGGGAGTCAAAAATTAAACTTTACCCAATTTAGCTAAAAGTTTGTACAGCGATTTTAGGTCAACGGACAAGCTAAAATATTTAGTCAGTTTAGACATCAGTTCAATCAACTTTATTTATATTATTATAATATTTTTATATTAATATTTTTCATATGCCAATATTTTTGGTCGTTCACCACCAACTCCCGATATTCAAACAACACAACCGAGTGTAGAGCATATTACATAATATACTTGCACAAATAATGCTTAAAATTAATTTTTGATGTATTATCAGATTCGGAGAAACTAGTAGTGGGACATGTATACATATGTATTTAATCGTAAATTTTGTTTATGAACCCCATACTGTTTTACATTGTATCCGTTGTGCAAACGTTTTTGAGTTACTAATTAATGGGCTTGACCAAAACAAGTCTGTTTGGCTATGCTGTTGTAGTTTCATGTTCATAGAAAGGGAATTTTTTATAAAAGACAAGGAAAACAGCACGAATTTCATTCCACTGTTGCACCATGAATGCATTCTAAGCAAAACGAAGCTAAAATAGAATCTTGTAATGTTTGAAATGCATTGAACATATAGCTTAAAAAAGATGCGAGGCGAATTAACGATGTACCTGCTGAAAACCAGATCCTTAAACTGTACACCATTTTCGTAGAATGTATATCATATTAACGTATGATTTTTGAAGATAACTAAATTGATATACATGACTGACAAGGCTGTAAAAATTTTATTAGAGCGAATATATATTTTTGTTGGACGTATGAATTATATAACTGTGTTTTAAATCCATATTCAAATATTTTTATACACATGATAAAAAGCATATTTAAATTCATTATATGTTATGGCTGTTATAGTTTTATGTGTGACTATTCACAAATATTGAATCTAATGGGTTACTTTAGAGATCTTCTGCGTGAACTTAACATTGCAAAAACTTCAAAACTGGATATGACCACACCTAGTAAATCGTATATAGCTTCGAAGGTCAAAAAAATACACACATTCTACAAAATATAAATGTAAATTATAAAATTTAAATAAAGCAACAGCAACTCATTTTCTCTCATGTCAGCTGGCAACCGTGTTTATAAATAATCACAACTGATGAAATTATTCTGCAGCAACTCTAAAATATAGTACTTCATTTATTGTACCAGGAAGATAAAAACTGTGGACCTATTTCGACGATCCCAGAAACTTATATCGGCTCAAGATAATGAATATAAATAAGGAATTGATCTGACTTAGGCGGGTGACGGTAAAGTACAAGAATTTTAGGGTTGAGAAGTTTATTCTTTAAAACCACGTCAGCCGATAAAAATTCATCAGAATAAGTTATCTCCGAATCCCGATCTTTTAGATGTTTTTTTCTTTAGAATTCTGTTCTTAAGAATTTGAATATTTTCGATGTTTGAATATACGTGATTTAAATAGAGTTTTGCATGTTAGCTAGTCGGGACGGTGATGCTATGTTGCTGCAGCTAAAATGTTTAGTCTTCAGATATTACCTCTACCCCGAACAAGTTCTGTCAGCAACAATGGACAAATTACAAGTTATACACAGACATGAATTACTTACACCAAAGTCAGAGTTATTAATTAAATATCTTCAGATAAACGCACCATATATCTTAAATAATTATCACATATGTAGATACTAATTTAAAAGAGACCAATAAAAGGTCATTTATAGCAGTACTATTTCACAAAAGCATACAAAATTTAGGTAAACTAATTATAAGCTCGTTTATAAGCGAGCTGGACACATGTGATAATAAGGACATCATGGAGTGTATAAAACAACTACAACTAAGTGTAGCCTTATCCATTCCCAACTCAATCCAAAAAGCCATTAACAAAGATAAAACACGACCTAATTATGTACACACATCATAAATCTCAGTATACCCCACAACAGAACAGCGCTGTCTGATATGGTTTACTTATTACTTTTTCTTTTTCTTTTACCTACTACACAAAAATACTCAAAAGTCATACGGTAAAAATGGCAACATAAATTGTTAAATAATTTTTTTATATTTTCGTACTTAATTGTCAATGGATTACTTTAACCTTAAGTATTATTTTATTATGGGTTACCGATAGACATAAAAATCAATTAGTTGTAACTTATAATTATAATTTGTCTTGTTTCGGTAGTAGTCCACCCAAACAGTGTACGTACGATAGTATTGTATTAACCCTGACTTTGTAACCATTACTGCTGTAACTAGGTAAATAAAAAAACTGTCAACATAGTAATAATTCATAATATCATTCCTGATTATTTACTTTCCTTATTTGACCAAAAATACTATCATGTATTATCATTATTTATAATTGTTGTATAGCAACCTGATGATGTCAAAATAAAGATGAAACCGGTCGTTGCTTCAGTTACATTATTTCCTTTTTAAACTATACTGGAGTTGTGAAGTTTATTTTTGCTAAACAAATTTGCCTACATTTTCCGAGACTTAGGCAGTTAGAAACCAAAATTAGTTTATTATTTGTCACGTGATGCGGAATAGATTGTTGCCTTCATCAGCCAAACAACGAAAACCCATAACCTACCATGAAAACTTTACAAAAAATGGTTAGACAAAACATTAAACTCATTTTCTGTTTGTGACCAGTAATGGTTTGGGCATCTTCGTTTTGGCCCTCATTCTACGGATTGACGTTAGCACTGTAATGGTGGATAGAATAAACTTGAACGTTTTTGGAGAATTTTAAATTCAGTATTAATTTTTATGGAGGTTATAGACATGAGCACATCTTATACAATTTCCACCAAAAAAATATATTTTTTTATATAAGTACTTGTAGTATGAGATAATTATAACTATAGGGAAAATTTATTCTCTACTCGACCTAAAATAAAAACTTTAAAACTTAGTGAAATAATACGTTTTACTTGTCTCTTTAAAAAATGACAAAGTTATGACTCGGCTTGTCGTGTAAAACATGACACCATTTTAAATTTGTTTTCCAACTTGCTGACTACATATAAGACAATTCTTTGGCTATTTGTACTCTCCTTAGATGGTAGTGACTATGGTGGTTTGTTCTTTGTAAAAGCAGGAGAGTATGTGGTTTCCAGCATATCAAAACACAGCGTCAAAAATGTATCAGTATGATTATCACATAGGTAGTTAACAGCATTGCAGAGCCATAAATTTCCTTCAGAAGCCCAGAACTGTCATCACGACCTTTCTATTACGCCTTGGATGATTGTACTGCTAAAAAAGAGCCTTAGCTTCAATATTCTTATTTTTCTCGCCTTTTAGAAATTCAGAATTTTTTGTCTTTCTCACGTAAACAGTGTAATCTGCAACTAATTACAGAACTCGAATGACAATTATTCCGGCTGGATTTAGAATTTCATAAACTTGCGTAAAGTAATCCTGGACCACTATTTAAAACTTTACATTTTTACTACCAGGCAAGCTGGTCATCATAATATTAGTTCAATATTATCTTATATTACTAGACCACTCAAAACTCATCATGGTGAATACTTTTATTAGCGAAGTAGTACCGGGATAGTGTAAACCACTTTTATATGTATTAGTCAAACAATAAAACTGCAGAAATTCTGTACATCTTACTCTGCTAGATGCACAGGAGTTAGTTACATGTATTACGAGAAGTTTGTAAAGCTAATTTGCAACTTCTGAAAAAGTCGATGCTTTCCAACTTTGACGACCCCTGGAGGTCATAGTGGTCAACTATTTTGGGTCATACTTTGATCAATATTCATGATGTATGTGTTCACCAAGTTTCAGGTATGGTTGTCATTTGAAAAAAAATTGTGAACCCCCGCTGACCCCCAGGGGGTCTACCCCAAACCTCCATCTTTGAACTGATAAATGCTATTGAGCATATCTATTGATTGCTGAAAACAGAATTTCAAAATTCGTTTCCATACAAAAGTTCTCGTGGTATCAGACAGACAGAAACACACACACACACACACACACATACAGACATCAAGACAATCTCATTAACCACTGAATACTTTTTCAGTAGTTAATAAGAGAAGCCTACATTTTCTCCCTGTCGTTTCCAGCAGTCTGGTATAACTAACGATAAGTCTGTAAAGCATGAGAAAGAAAAATGAGACCGTTTTTCCAGAGTACGACGTTGCATTTGTTGAGTGATGGGCATCATTGCTATATTTCTGGTGAGGATATTCGCTTGGCAAACATGGACAAGTTAAACATTTGTGAAATCGGCTAAAGTGTTATAAATGGTTCGTTATGTAGATGGTGTGTGTGATAAAACCTATTATTCCTTATAGTGGCGGATAATATGCTCTGATTATATTATAGGATAATAAGACAGTCTTAGTTTAGTTTCCGACCGCACCCTAATTTCTTGGCTGATTTTATAATATTTTTTAATGGAGAATATTACTGCAATATTTCCCATTTTGTTGGGAATATTAATTACAATCGGACAGGTAAACTCTTGTCAATATTTGAGAAACTGTGATGTTTGTGTTGCCAACAAGTGCCGTTTTATTTTAAATAAAAATGGCATTACGTCGTGCCAGAAAATGTTGGAAAGTGGTACTGCTAAGTTTGTGGCGTCAGATTTCGGACATTGTGAAATTATAAGACTTGTCGAAAGAGGTTATTTTATTTTATTTTTTAATATTTTAAAATTTTGTATTACACACAAGAAATAAGCCAACAAAAAAGCATGACAGAATAAGAAAGTTGAAAAACGTTTTTATTTTTATATTCCATATGTTATAATATATCGAACTAAGTTTGATATTTAATATTGAAACGTTTGAAAACCATATTCATTAACAGAAGTTTTCATTTAAATAAGTCATTGCAAGGTCAAAGTACAGAAGTTAAAAACTAAATGTTAAGGTATGTACAAATTTTCAGATCATGGAATAATTGTCATACATCACTTTATAAGTTTAATGTTTAAAACACCCGGGATAGGGCCAACAAATTTGACTCAAATATGCATTTTATCAACAACTGCTTAATGATATTAACTGCCTTGCAATGTGAATACAAAATTCACCATTGGTACCGCAAACGTTGCCTCTTTGTTTGCCACTCATTACCATCAATTTTGTTATAAATATTTTAATTTAACATATATATCGAAGAAAGTCATCACCATCCTGTTCTCTATCGAGTAATACCTATTTCAAGAACCAACAAATAACATATTTTATTGCGGGATCGAATTTTTAAGTACAATAAATTTTATTTCGCAATTTTAGTTATTAAAGTAGGTACTATTCTAAAGTGAAAAGGATGCTGATCACTTTGTTCTATGCAGATTTTTAGTTTAGTTAGTTTGTAACAACAAAATTTATGGTAATGAACAGTACACAAAGAGGCAAACTTTGCATTACCAACAATGGTGAATTTTGTATATTCTTGTGGCCATTTACAATTGCAAGGAAATCCATATCCTTAAATATTGTTATATGAATTTCGCAGTCATATTTTGCTTGTTGTTCGTGATCCTTTAAATTCTTCCGATGGATTTCGTTCGGTACATTTTTATTGCACAGACCCTCCACATTATTAACATAGAAGTTGTGTTTGATGTATATAAATATATATATTTTCCACATTTTTTGATAAATGCTCCGCTTATCTTGAAAGACTTCTCTGGAGTTTCGATATGATTTTAGTAAACCGGTAGCTAGATACCTGCTAATCATTAAACAAAAGTTTTTTTACGGTACTTGCAGTATATAAATATTTCACTGTGTCATTTGAAATTTTATCCTCTGGTAACGTTTTTAACGTAACGAAAAGAGCTACTCAATAAATTTTTCAAACTCTCGCATAATTTTTATACAATAAATCATGCATACTATTAAAATAGTGAAGTAGCGAAACAAAATAAAACTGAAATTTTAACCAAAAAGGAAAGAATAATTAGAAAAAGTCAATTAAACTGACTACATACGAAAGTTGGTCAAATTTGCGGATCTAGTAGAAGAGGCAGGAAAAATGTACATACGAAATACAAAATGCCGAAATTAAAACAAAAAGACTAATGTGCTAAAATCGTATTTTACGAAAATGTAATCGTCGAACAAAATGTAAACATGAAAATCCATTGGACATTTAAATAACTTGGGCTTGAGTATTAACGATATGCATGAGTACTATGATGGCATTTGTATAAGCTGTTTGAGCCGAAAGTTATGATTTTTAATTTAGGATATTGTACGTCATACAGTACAGTGTGATTATATTCTAAAATTTCAAGGGATGGGCTTAGGCCTAGGGGCTTATAAATTGAGCCCTGACGAGATAAAATGCACCCTCCCCCCCGGCCGCGCTCCCAAAATTTATTAGGAGATGTGGTGACATAAGGGAACTATGGGTGCAACAGCAATCGCAACAGTGAGTGTATCAGGTGAAAGGGTAACTTGCAATAATCCCACTAGTGGATTCCGCAATTAGATGACGGGGTACTCACACATGTACCACTGGCTCCAGCCCTATATTACATACATACATACATACTATTTCAACATTGGCTTTTGCTGTTGCTAAATTTCTAAGCATCTGGCAACATAAATAGTTTATTCATTTGCTATAGATAACTACATGAAAGGTAGATTTTCAAGAATATATATTGCGTTAAAAGTTAACTATAAATTTATGATCTGCTTACTCAGACAGCAATAAATTGGTCATTCTGAACGAACGCTGGTATAAATAAATCGTAAAATCGTAAAATCACGAGCGTGTTTCCAAAAAGATTAATTAGGTTTTAAGACCAAACATCCCGTCATCTTGTTTATCGCAAAATTTATCAAATATACCAAAACTTAGAACAGACTATGGTCTTTTTAATGAAATCGATGTAAAGCTGATTTTTTTTCTGGAGAGGAATGACTTTCATTTGTCCATCCGATTTCTTTGGGTGCGTACGCATGAAATTCTTCAATTTAGAAGCAAAGTTGTCAACCGGTTAAGTCAGTGTTAAAAGGAGAGTGGATAAACTCAACAAACTCCAGGATGTGTATTTCTTGCTTGGCAACTATCAAAGTCGAATGTCTACATTGTCGTGTAAAACTGAAACCACGCTATTCCATTTATTTACGCCACATTTCACATTTTAGTCTGTTTTTAATTTTCTGAATATAACGGCAACGGCACATTGTCATTGGAGTACCCTTCTGGAGAAACTCCGTTAACAAAACCCTAATACCAAATGTTCACAAAACATTTACATAATAATTTTGTTTAATCTGTTTTTTGGATTACCTTCAAAGAGGGATGTGTACTCAGTAGGAGCCATTATGATGACTGTTTTTTCTCTAAATAGTAGCTATGGAGTTACCTATCGTTCTCAGTCAAAAAATATTACAGAAAAATTCCGCAGCTATCGAAGAAAGGTCCTTGAATTTTTGGCAAATTGGTGCCCTTAAATTCTTACATGAAAGTGTAACCACATTAAAAATCTACCTGGCAAATGAAACAGATAGGACCAAAGTAATCCTGCGAGTGGACTATAGTTGAAAAGCCCAGAGTCTCGTCCATTTAACAGGAGATGGATTATGGAACCTAGTCAATCGTTTTGAAAATATCCTCGTAAAGAATGTAGTAGTGACACAGCTTCCTTTTTTCATATTACTATCTTAACACGTATAAAGCAGAAAGCTGAGGCAGGCAATGTTACTCTAGTTATTGTACAATCTACATTTGAACTATAAATGGAAATATTAGCAAAAGTTGCGTAAACATTAGTTTTCGGCCAACGAGCTGGTAAGCCAATAAGCTGTATATTTTCAATCTATTATTAAAAAACCACCTCATACCCATTGTATTACTTCTTCTTCCTCTTTTCTCCAACACTTTTTAAGAATGTACACATTCATGTAATTGCAAACCATGATAATATGAGTCACACATTTTTTGGTAGCAACAGTAAGTATTAAGATCGTGGGTTGTCTAACACCGACCCCCGAACCTCAAACACAACAGCAGGTACATCCCAAGTCATATTCGCACTGAGCTAGTATAAAAACGGGAGTACAAGTCAGAATAAACTATTCAGCTTTTCCTCTGGATTTTTGTTGGGAGGTAGAGAAAGATATGTGGCGTAAAAATACGTCACATAAAAAGTCTGGTGCATGAAAAGAAAATATATGGTAGTACGTGCTTCAGTATTCCAGTATTCACGTTTCAATACGTTTGTCTGACGACCAAAACGAAAATGAAAGGACAACCTTGGGATGTTCATCATTTTTATGACTTATTGCTCAAGAGGCACACCAACTGCGTTTGACTTTACAGGCAGCTATACTAAAAGCTTTTACACTTTGCTTGCATAAGCGTATCATAGGAAGACCACATCGAGTTCAGCATAGTACTTTGAACAGGTTTGTGTTACGTCTGGAGAGTTGGAGATTTTAAAATTTTACTCATATTTGTATCAAAAGTTTTGTTTTGAATTAATTATCCCCGTTTAATATAATGCTCGGGAAGAGAACAAAAGCGTATACTTTTGTAGTAAACTTAACTTGACGTTGTAAGTGAAACCCGCCATTTTGAAAATTTTTCAACCGGATATGGCCAATATCAGCGAAACATCTAGTGCAGTCATTCCTAGCAAAACAAGCAGTGAGGATGTATTTGTTGTAGTGTTTGCGAGCAGGGTAATGTAAATATATATCCTAATTTAAACATTTTTCTAAAACCATCTTGCTAAAATATGCCCTTAGCATATAATCACTAGTTTACCTTCTGTATTGCAAGCCACTTTTACAAAAATGTTTTAAAAGTATGATGACATTATTCTTCAGGTTCTCAAATAGACGGTACGTGGCACTTGGAAGGTGGATGATTTCGATTTATTCCGGAGGTCTGATGGATTAGTGTCCTCTGAAATTAAAGAATTTAAAATGGGCAATAGTATTGGGCTGCCTACAACCTGGAAATTTTCTTTAATTACCATGGACAAGGAATGGATTGGATGTTTCTTTCAACTAATGGAAGTTCCTAAGCTTTGCCAAGTGGTCAATGTAGCTTTCACAATCAAAATAAACAAACCCAACGGTGAAAAGTTTTTCTTTGTGAAACAAGGTTTGAACAAGCACACCAATTTCACTTTCAAATTCCCTACTACAGATATTTTACCATGTAAAGTGACTAATGCTTTTGTGATGTTTAGAACCAGAAGTTGTGATTATTGATCGGGCGAAAAATGACGGTACGCTTCTGGTGTTTAGACCGCAACCGATGATTAGCCGTACTGCATATGTGGATAAACTACCTCTAGTTGACGGATCTTTACTGATTGAGTTTGAGTTAACTTTCTACGCTAGTAGAAAGCAAGATACGGAAAAAACAGGAAAATGGAAACGTTTGTTGTTTTTGCGGCAATTAAGTGGTGACCTGGATAAGTGTTCTAATGTTGATTTGCCCCTTTGCACCGACTACGAAACAAAAATCATTTCAAGTGAGGGAGTGGAATTTAGAGTGAACAGGGGACTTTTTTCAGGTAAAATCGAGAACAAAATTTACTGAAAATTAAAATTTAAAGAAAAAAGTAAGGAAAATAAATTTTAAAATTTATAATTTTCTATTGTCCTGTATTGCTTTTTAATGTGAACCGCAAGAAGCAATGTGTTCAAAATCATGTTTCAAACTAAAATGGAGGAGTCAGCAACCTGCATCATTCGTCTCGATGACTTATCTTCCAAAGTGGTCACTGTTCTACTTAAATACATCAATGCTGCCAAACTTCATGAGGATTGGCAGGACGATGATGTCAACGAGGATCTTATCTATGCCGCTCATAAGTACCAACAACAGCTTCTCTTGGAATTTTTGGACCGGGTTCTGATTAACGTTTGCAATATCGTTAATGCCAAACGGTTGGCACAACGAGCCAAGCTGATGGGGATGAAGAAAGTAACGCTGGATTTGTTTCATTTTATCAAGGACAATGCCACTGACTTGGATGATATCATTTTATTTGTAGAAAACGGACTGTAAATACTATCGAATATCTTTTTGTATTGAGAACAGTGGAGCATTTATATAATTCGTTGAAAAGAATAAATCGGTCAATTTTAATTATCGATAATTATGTAAAAAATAAGAAAAAGAAAAGAAAAGAAAAATTATGCTACGCTATTTGTAGATGAAGGTTCTAAAATATGATTGCATTATTGATTTTCAAGGTTTTGTTTTAGTTTCGGTCGATATAAATGTTTATAAATATTTTAAGGGCTGATCCATTTTTATCAGATAATAATGCTAATAGTAATATAAGTGCAAGGTAGACCACCAATTAAAAATTATTTTGCACTGTTCAGGGCAGGCGATTCAGGTCAATAGGTCGTAAGAAAGTTTAATGCAATCATCCAATGGATTATATTTTACAAAGCTTTTTATAAAGCAGTGTGTAAATGTTCAATATTGAGGAATTTTATTCCTTCTCTCCCTTTTTGCTCCGACGGCCATGACATGGCACACTATTGTAATGTTTATGAAAAATGAAGAGAAATGTTGGAGTTTACAAATAATGATTTGAATTTTTGCTTCCATTGACCTTTTAAATGTATTGAAGGGTATTAATGTTTTTTTTATTATGTACACAATTGGGATCAGTATCGACTGCGGTAGCGAAAATACTGAAGTATCAGTAATACTGATTCAGTATAAATACTAGTATTTATACTTCTGCTGGTACTGAAAAACATTTTCTGAAATACTGCCACTGCTGATGGTACTGACAGAATTGCCTAGTATCAACAACTCATGATACTACTACTACATGAAACTAAAAATAAGCAAGAACTAGAGCCGCCGTGCGGTTAGACAAAGGCTGAGCCGTTAATCAAATTTAACCCGTTACACGTTA
>JAHZNB010004399.1:0-10597 GCA_027744295.1 Callyntrura guangdongensis
TTTTTCTGCACTAAAGTCACCATTTGCATTTGTTTTGTTTGTATGTGACGTAAGAAGTCGATAATAATTAAAAGAAGTACGTTTTTACGCACAATTCGTGGTATACATGTTCGTAGCGTTGAAAAAAGAAAACATGTTTTAAGCAGAACGATAGTTAAGTAGAATAAAAAGCAAAAAACATTTCTTGCCAAATTCGGTTTCCATGGTATGGTCATGAAACCACGCACAGTTTAGTGTGTGTAGGAATTTGTTAAAATTTCAGCTTTAATTTTGTAAAAATACAGGCAGTAAAAACATCAAAAAACATGTTTCATTTTGAAGGAGTGGAGTGACAGTTCCCTTCACACTTAACCAACAATCGACGAACCAGCAGCATTGTAGGAAGACTGTTCTCATGATTGCCTTTTTGGTATTGATATCTTATAATCAGTTGTCAGCAGTATATGTAACAAATACACGCTAATATAATTATTTGTTAAACTGAAAAAACTGTACTTTTTAATGGAAATTGCAACGAGATTTATTCCTCCGTGCGCAATTAAAGGAAAGCAAGGTTTCTTTAGTGAGGTTGTTCGAGGAGGAGGGAAAAGTGCAATGTTTTAGCGTCTTCTCTCCGTAGATATCTTTTAGTAGTAATGTGCGGATTTATGGAGTTCATTTTCTTCACATTTTTGTACGCACGCACTACCAATTTCGGTCGGTCCTTAAGGAGGGGTTGAACCAAGTTTGCCAGTGCCAGTTACCTGAGTACACATGCTCACCATATCAAGTAAATTTTATTTTCGTATAGTCTATGGTCTAGGGCCTGACTAGTCGTTTTTTAAATGTCTTTCCCAAGCAGGTAAGTCCATTACTGTTGGCTTGGTATTTTTACGGGAGAAAATAATAATTTTAGGAGAGGTAATAACAATAAAAAGGAACATGATGACAATAATATTATTATTATGAGACATCATCACCCACCCACAATTTCCAAACATGTTGCAAAGTTTAAAAGAAAACTAATTCAATGAAATACACACACGACGNAGTTTAAAAGAAAACTAATTCAATGAAATACACACACGACGACGTTATTATAACTGCTGTAAAAAATTGTTGCACCATTTCAATTAGAAATGTTGCTGCTACCTTTTAACGAAGTAGGCAACAACCTCATAATATCCCCATTTGTGGCGGTGGCGATTTACCCAGCCACCTTTCTTTTTTTCAAAGATTTTCTTCAATTTTACTGACGGGGAGAACATGACAAAATGTCACCCAAGTAAAATGAAACAAGGTACAAGACATTATTATCAAAATAATGACAACAATAATAATCTCATTTTTACATACGGGCTACTATATAGACACAATTTAATCGTCATCATCATTTATTTAAATGTTCACAGAAAAAGGTTGACCAGTTTGGCTGCTGTTGGTAACAATACTGCTGCTGCGGATGATGGACGATGACGAGGCAAAGAGTGCAAAAAAGTAGTTTAAAAGAATAAAGAGTTTAAAAAAATGAGGAGGAGGAAGATGACGACGACGACGCTGCTGTGAAAGAAAATGTGCACTGGGTTTGGATTGTTGAGACAAGTAGTTTTTTAAGTCACTGAAAAAAAGAGTCAAGTTGTTCAAAAGATGAAAACAGTGGGAGAAGCGCACATCTAGAATCGTACATACACATTACAGCTTTTTACAGATGTAACCCTCCTCATCATCATCATCATCAACGTCGTGTAAAAAAGCAGCAGATATTTATGCGTGTATTGCATCCACCTTGGATCCACCACCACACACTTACCTTCACCACCGCCACCATCATCATCACTATTACTATTCATTCACTATTCACTACTTATTTTACTATCTATCAAACTAACTTTTTTAGCTAGCACATCAACATCACCGTCGTCGTCGTCATCTTCGTTGAAACTAACTACTAAACAGCGTACAGAGGGAGAGAGAGAGAGCAATCGCAGAAGAGAAGCGGAGGATGACGATGACGACGACAACAAACAACAACGGAATGTTGTTCATCTACTTGTGATTTTTGTCCTTTGAAGGCAACGTGTTCACTTGAGATGAGATGAGAGAAGAGGAGCCAAGATTGGTAAAAGAGAGGACTCCACCCTTGGGTGAACCCCAAATGAAAGAAAAAATATAATAATAATAATAAATATATTATCCATATCCATCTATACTTGCGTCGTACTACGTAACTACCTTTAAATAAAGGAGTTCTGCTCTCTCTCTCTCTCTCTCTGTCCATCTGTACTTGCTGCTTGCATATCAAAAAGCCGGCCGTCACCGTCGTCATCATCATCATTTTCTGAAAAAGCATTTTTCGTACATGCAAATTGCCATCCATCTACCACCGCAGAGCAGAGCACTTTGAACGACGTACATCGCATAATAAGTAATCATTTTTAGGTAATACTCTTTGATTGGAGATGAAAAGAGGCTCAAAGGTGTACTCTCTCTCTCTCTCTTCATCTTTTTACTATACATTTTTAAATCTGATGAGATGAGCATGAGCAATGTCTCTTTTCTCCTTTAACTCTCGCAACAAGATCAACACAACAACGCACACCAAATCAGCACCACACACACAAAAAAAGAAAATTACAAATTCTTGTTCATCGTCTTTCAAAACTTGAGAAGAGGAGTACTCCACCTTTTTTCTCCTCTCTCTCTCTCGTTTCATTTAAAAGAAAACTTATTCTCAATATCATTAGCATCAGCATCATTGTCAGTGTGTAATAATAATATCTCCCTTAAATAGTCATTATATTATGTTAGGAGGACGTATGGATAGGGCAAGCCAAAAAAATAGTATGCAAAATATTAGAAGCTTAGCAACAGCGACAACAAAGACATTTGCTTTTCTCTCTCTCTCTCTCTCCCTCTCACAACCACCCTCTTCTCAAACGCTCCGTATATCACTCATCACCACACATCACCTACCTATAGCATGTCGTGCTCGACCAGTCGGACTGATCTTGGTACCTGAACAACAAGGCGCACTCCTAATTTCTGGCAGACAGAGAGACATCTCGCCTTGCCACCGTCATCATCAGTAACATCATCACCACATCACCATGTCATAAAATATATTAATAGTATCATTCTAGGAACATGAGCAACGAAACAGCGAACCAATCACAGGAAAGAATTTTTATGTCGTATTTTGCATTATTTCAGGTATTCCTTCTCTCTCGCAGACAATCTCTCTCTCTCTCTCTCTCTCGCTAACTTGTGACTTACTGACAAGAAGGACGGTACAGCAAAAAGGGAGCTTACCTGGCGCACGACTATACATTATCTCCTGTAGTTTTATGTTTTATAGCAAGAAACGACAATTATTATTACGATTACATTACACAAAGCCCATCCAAACAACCGCAGCACATGATCAAATTAATTTTTAAACTTGTTTTTTTTTTGCCGTCCGCATTTAAATTGGCGACGCGCTTAATAACAAGTCGAAATTAGTCAAAAGGAGAGAGATGTGATTAAATGCATAATTTTTGTTAGCATTTCCATAAGTATCGAGAAAAACAAGGGCGCATACGGTGCGCTAGCTAGTTTTGTTGATTAGATGAAAAGAAATTGAGAGAGAGAGAGTAATAAAAAGCGCACAAGGAATGCTAAGAAATTGTAATTGGTAATAGTTGTAGTAGTAGTAATAATAATAATGACCACATTAACGTTTTTTTGTGGTAGTACTAGCAACTAAAAAGTAAGAGCACTAAATAATGTGGGTGCCCTTCTGCGCTTTTAGTCACCCAATTACAATTTTTAAAAATAATCAGCCGTCGTCGTCGTTGTCGTCATCATCATCATCCTCCTCATCCCTATTTGCATACATAAATTTACAAATTAAATGAATTAGGAAAAAAGGTTTTTGTTTTGGACATGTTGGATAATTGCTTTAATGTTTGTCGTTAGTGTGCCTACTGATTTTTTATGGCTTCTATCTACCTGTGCTACGCATCATCACCATCATCCTCCTTCTTCCCCTCCCCCTGTCGTATTAGCCATTATGATATAGGCAACATCCGCGTCACTTTGCTGACTATAACAACACTTAGTAAAAGCAGCCATTAGCCGTCTGTACAAAAAAATGTCATCGTGAAATAAGGTGTACAATGTACATTATCGAGATTTTAATGGGAATCAGCTTCCTAATAATTGTATCATCTCACCACCGCCAAAACAAAATACTTATGACATGGTGACTACTAAAAGTTGACGATTGACGATTATGTTTGGATATATACATGCATACATACATATAATATACATGCCTTACTGATTTACTACCCTACCGTTCAGTAATTAAAGTGCCTACTTAATTTTCTTTTTTAAATTGCATTGAAAAGGCGCAGTTTACATGAGCCTAATATATATAAATAATTGCCTTTGTCTCTATAAACATCTCTGATATCTAATTGTCAGAGCCGTGTGTGTGCATGTTCCTGGCTAATTGCTAAGTCAACTGATCATTTTCTTTCCAATTCCCCGCCCTACACAGGCACATTATTATTCCACTTTTAACCGGCTACCAGAGCGCTAAACAATAAATGGAAATGTGCTAGTAATTATGATAATCATGATGAAAGTGTGTGCAAATGTGTGTGATGATAGGCTAAACAGTAGAAAAGAGGTAGCCGCTGCTGCTGCGCTGCTGCTGAAAAACATTATTAGTAGTCGCCTATTCTAATGGTACCACACTTACAAGGAACCTTACCACATGAAAATAAGTTTTACCGAGACGACACACGTCATGTGTCGGCAGGGATTTTTTTTTTGGCTCTTTCTTCATGCACTCTATCTACACCATCAATCCATAAAAATAATTTATCGCGCAGGAAAATGGCAAAAATTAAAATTTCCACAAGGACAACACATGACAGCGAAAAAAGAGTAAAGGGATTTTTTGGCAGGGTGACCTTGCCAATCAAATTTTGTTGTGCGGCAGGCCTTATTATAGATAAGGGCAAGACTCTTGTTCCCTGGCGCTGTTACAGGGAAAACTGGCAGCAAACTATTCAAGTGTCATTGAGAGGCATGTATACCTAGAGACATATTACGTGGTTCAGTCCAATGTATTCAGATATTCTTCCCTCCAAACAATCTGTTGCTGCTTATGTATGACAACGACGACGATCCTGATAATGCCTGTGTAAAAATGTGTACATGTGTAAACTGTCCACGCCTTTTGAGAAAGGTCTTCACAAGAGAGCGAGAGCACAATTGTTATTGTGGTTTGTCGAACCAACTTGCCTGGACTTGATGAACTGCTTCTGTGGCTGCTGGTCTCTTGTTGATTGATTTGGCTCACTAAAAAGATCAATTACAATTATCCGTTATTGGAAATATGGAAGACCATAATGGTAGTAATAGTAATTGCACAAGATGATGCTCACCACCACCGCCGCCACTACAATCATTTTAGTATGCTCATCATCATTATCATCATCATTCTCGTCATCAACATCACTACAGGGTGACGACGGTAGGAAATCAACAAGACTTATTGAGTTTCTTTTTTCTGCGTTCCCACCCTCATTCATCAAGCAAGCAGAGAGAAGAAGGAATATAATATGGAATATGGAAGAATAATGACAACAACAGCAGCATTTTAAGTATGTAACCTCTCTCTGGCGCTGCTCTCTCACCAAAACGGAATGAATCCAATTAACTTTTGTGGCCGATGATGATGATGATGATTTTGAAGACGATGACGATGATGATGGCGATCTATCTGGGATGGATGATCAATGAGCAGCAAAAAAACGGGCAGAGAGTCGAGTGGAGCAGGGCAAAAAGCTAATAGAAATGGCCACAGGCGGACAATAATAGTAAACACGGCAGATCACGTTACGTTTTTTTCTCCCACAAATAAATAGACTGACTGACTGACTGTGAGAGTGAGAGATTAAATGTATGGATATACAGCAAACCAAGAGGGTGGAAAAAAACTGCAGAGAGAATAAAAAAAAAAAAGTTTGTGTGCTCCAAGGTGAATTGAAATGGAGCATCATCGTCGTCGTGGTCGTTGTTGTTGTCGATTTTAAGTTATCTTCTTGTTGTGGCAAGAAGTACAGTATTGGTAAGTATTAAAATCATTATCATCGTCAGCAGCAGCAACAGCCAGCATCATTATTATTTTCATCATAAGGCACAATACCAAAAATATCGCGTGTACTCACACTCTCTTCAATTCTGACACTACTACTACTACTGCTGCTGCTGCTGCTCAACGACGACAACCACAGAACGACAAGAAAGTGGACACAACCCTCTCATCATCATAATATCTTTGATGATTAATTGATTTTTTTGCCTTCTTCTTCGTTTTCTTCTTCCTTTTTTAAAAGATGAAAGAGGATTATTTATTTATTTTCTTCTGTTTGTATTATTATTTTCTAGATTTTTGGGCTGGGTTCTTCATTTACAAAAAAACGACAGCAGAAAAACGGGCGAGAAGGAGAGACTACGACAGAAAAAAATATATGCACAATTGTAACGAGATGATAGATGCGCCATAGTGCATTTATTTTGCAGAGAGAGAGAAAGAGGTTGTGGCAAACACATAAATAAATACATAAATGTATAATAATAATAAGATTATCTAGTTTTGGCTGTGCTTGCTCCTTTTTGCTTGTTAATATTTTTTCTCGTCAAGTACAAAAATGCTTGTTTTGTGAAACCCTAACGAACAGCAGCATAACAAGGAGAAATGGTGTTGGGGTATCGTGAGATGTCAAGTTTAGATGCAGCAGTGCTGCAACTCAAGAGATCATTTTCTAAAAAAGAAATTAAATATTTTTTATTCAATAACGTCAGCGTCTTCCCAATGCGTGGATTGTGGCGTGGCTACATGTCAACGTAGTATCAATATTCAATATATATCCCCCACTGCCGTCTTCACACAGGCAAGAGTACATTCTGCTCTCCTCTCCCCAGTCCTATCATGACGATGACCACCTCTTTTCTGTATCCGTGGTTGATTGTTTGGGGAACAATTATTGTTATTATTTATTGGATGATACTTATCAAAAGAAGGTGACCATTTTTCTTTTGTTCTCCCTCTCCCGCCCTCCCGCTCTGTTTGCTCACCACACACAGGGAGGATTGGATTGTGTAATTAAAAGAGGATAAATAAGTGTTATTATTAGTTTCATTATGACACGGCGTGTCAATACAGTGAAAAATTGATCGAGTGTCTATATACGTATGTGTGTGTGTGTGTTTGATTTGTCAACAAGGCGAAAAAGTATCAGTATTCTCATTCTCTGCAAACAAACACTAAACTAGCACGGATTATTTCTATACAGCGCACTCGTCTCTCCCCCATCTTGTCAACATAAAATGCACCGCAGCAGTGCCCATAATTTTTAGATACCTACATTATCTTTCTATTTTTTTACATTTTGGCTCTACTCCCTCCACTTAATTTCTCACTGCTGACGCTGCTATGATGCCGTGAACAAAATGGGGATTTTACTCTACATGGCATCCTTGTCCTGCCAGAAATAGAGTGAACGGCGGCGGTGGTGGTGGAGATGGCGGTGATGATATTGATGATGATGATGATGAGAAATGAATAGCTGCAAATATTGTGACGGAGATACTGCTATACATCATCAAGCATCATCCTCTCAGAGCAACAGCAGCGACAGCGGATACCTAGCATCCTGTGACTGACTGACTGAGAGAGTAAAATCCACTCATTCATCTCTTCACTCCACCACCACCACCGCCATAATCTTGTAACGTTGTACTTGCAGAATTGGGTAATAAAAAATGAAATATTGAGTGTGGGCACTCTGCACTTCTTCTAGAATATTTTTTTTTCTGATCATCATCGTCGTCTCATCTCAGTACTGCCATCCGAAATTGTAAAAAATGAACGAGAGAGAGAGAGAGAGAACCTTCTTTATTGATTGATTGCCGTAGAGGGTGCCGAACAAAAGTGAGAGAGTCATTTGTAAGAAGGCTTTAAGAGGAACGTTGATGATGATGATGTGGTGGAGGAGACTAGCCTAAAGTCTCTCTCTCTCTCTCTCTCTCCGTCTCTATCACCAGCTTCAGGTGGGCTATCCGTCTCCTTCGCTCATTCATTACTGTTATTACCTATTATTTACCACTGAGCAGGATTATACAGATAGTTTGCTGAAGCGGTAGTAGTGGTGGTGGTAGTACCAGCGTCACCCTCTCACCCTTTTTTGCCCCTCTGATCAAACAAACATGACATCACGCAAATACCACTCTAATAACAAGCAGAAATTGAAAGAGAAGGAAAAAATGTTTAACCATTCCATTTTAAAAAGGAAAATTTTTTGACAAAGAAATAGTATCTGTGGCATGAAGAGTGCCAGCCAACATAAGGAGCTTTTTAAGCAATGTATGTGTACGCGCTCAGAATCCGATTCCTGACAACTGATAACAACAGCGGCGGCGCTACTTCATCATTATCGTGGTGATTGTCGTCATTATCAGTGCAAAATAATATTTTATAACGTCGTAACTCTATCATCGACATCATCATCAAAAAGTGTATTTAGGTAAGGTTATTATTACAACGACGACTACTACTAGACTACTATACAGAGAGTCATTGTCATCCCACCTCATTTTTTTCCCTTACATTTCTCTTTCTTGATGATGATGATGATGATGATTGACAGGTGGTGATCCATTTAGTTGATGGAAATTAGATATTTTTAAACGATAGCTAAAAGATGACTAAAAATTGGTGTTCTTTCTGTCCGTATGCGACACGCTGACATTTAATAACAGCAACTCAATTGGGCATGCCCCTACCTTTGAACTAACAACACATGTTATAAATAGGATATCAGGTAAAACGTCATCATAATTGCGTCGTATTAGCCAGGCTTATGTATGTACAAAATACTTAACACGAAACTCAACGAACCACTTTAATGTAAAGTGCGTGTGCAGTGCACCCATTACGTTTCTAAGCAGACCCACTCCATGGAACTCTCAACTGTGTACAAAAAATAGTAACCGAAGAACCATAATGTTTCTAACCAGCACATTGTCTCCTTCATTTATTTTTTTCAATTTCACGCCGCATCAGAACGATGATGACCATTATTATTCGAGTGAGAGAGAGAGAGATAGTATTGCATTTAATTTATGAGGTCCTTCGGTCACCACCACAGCTCAACACACACTCGCCTGTGCACTGCACTCACTCCTGTCAAAAGAAAGGCCAAACTATTTTGCTTCTCAAGTCTCGTATTATTTAACAGGCCATCATAACAACACAACAATCCATGTGAGAACAAGGATTTTTACGAGGTGAAAAACCATGAGATCTCCTCCGGTGCGGTGGTGGTATGCCATGCCATTCTCTTCTACTTACAGAAAAAAATGACGATGACGATGATGATGAGAATGGTGACGGGGGAGGATATGAGGAGTCACTCTCGCTCTTTAAAGCGAAGAAAAAACCATTAGCTGTTAAAATTATTTTATGGTCCTTCTTTTTCCGCTCTTTATACACTTTTCTTTAAAGTCGTGTGTGCTTTATAAACACTTACAGAAACAAAACTGCTAAGCAGGGGCTTTATGGTGTACTGTGACGCCACGTCTTGTCACGGTACAGTTAGACGCC
Organism: Callyntrura guangdongensis; assembly: GCA_027744295.1. Taxonomy (NCBI): domain Eukaryota; kingdom Metazoa; phylum Arthropoda; class Collembola; order Entomobryomorpha; family Paronellidae; genus Callyntrura; species Callyntrura guangdongensis. The sequence continues at coordinate 9,641 of JAHZNB010004399.1, forward strand.
AACAAGAAGAAAAATTTAGTTTTTAGAACAATAAAAAGAAGGTGTAATAATAATATTGGGATATCTTTGCATATTTTTTGCAATTGCCGTTTCTCTCTCTCTCCCTCACTCCACTACCACTCGATGATTTTTACTGAATTTTATTGAAAAGTTAAATTGATTGTTATGAACTAAGAGAGGCATTGGGAAAGAGAGATGAGGTCAAAGGTCCATTCACACAATATTTTCTCCTTATTCATCACCAAACTACTATCGTTCTGCACATTCTCAAAAAAAATCTTGTTGTGTCCTCTCATCATCATCCTATTTGTTTTTTTAGTTTACACAATGGTCATGCTTCTTTTTTGTGTTGACCCATGGGGTGATACAGGATATTTTTACGTCATCAAAAATCCTACAACAATTACCAGATCGCCTTACCTGCTGCAGAAAAAAAGTCAGTCAGTCATTCAGTCAATAAAGCTCTTATATATTTTTTTTCTCTCTTTCCCTTTCTCTGTTGTTGCAATTGTCCTGCTGATAGAAAACCTCGGAGAGCTAAAGTTTTTATTTTATTATCTTTTTTTATTGTTCGCAAAAAAATACGTTCAAAAGAAAAACACAATGTGAAGAGGAAGAAAAACAAAGATAAAAAAGTGTTGGTGTCGCCGCAGTCATTATCATCGTTATCGTCATCTTCATCATCATCGGCTTCATCGACATTCATCCTCCTTAGAGAATTATTATTATTGTTATTGTATCGTCTTCACTCATTTTCCACCACCATCTATCTCTTCGTGGAAAATAGACAAAAAATGTAATACATGCTCTTTCTTAGACTAACAAAGAGCACCGTGTTACCTACCTATTTATGTCTACAGATAATAATATTTATATACTTACCTACATTCGATTTTTTGGGCTGAGCCTCTTTTCTCATTTTTTCATCCAAATGACCTGTGTGTCTGTGTGTGCGGG
>JAHZNB010004400.1:0-13476 GCA_027744295.1 Callyntrura guangdongensis
TGACGGATTTCATTTGATCCTTTGCTTGCTGTTCGTGCAAGAGTGGCCAAAGAAGCTGAATTCCAGTCTGACAGTTGAAGGGAAATCTTAGAAACATCGTCATTGCATTCCAAGCAGTGTTTAATAATGTCTATCAACACAGTAACTTCATTAGTATCGAAATTAGAATTAAAAGTAATTCGCAGTACTGCAAACAACGCAATGTTGAAATACGTTCGATAGATGGTGGCACTTTGTTGCATCCACATAGTAATATCTGAATTACCCCCTTCTAAATAAAATTTGGCTTCTACAACAAGTAACTGAAACGGCTGGACCGACGAAGGTCGCAACGGAAGAGAGTATTCCGGTACCTCTCTGTACTTGAAAACGTTTGGGTAGGGCAGAATGGGCCAATCCCAAATGGCAAACTTTGGTGGAAATATGTCCACGTGAGCATAGCAGTTCCAAGGCTTTGTTGCAGAGGAAAACTTGAAATAGTCCAATCGAGAGCAAAAGTCCTTCTCATCATAGTATTCATCCGGCTGGACTTCAAACCAGAACAGTGACGTTGGGCAGGAGTATGTTGCTTCGTTTTTGTTTTGAATCGGGGCAACGAATTCTGCTGGGACCCATACTAATCTTGGGGTTTCCACATAACTGATATTATGTATGTTGAGGACGCCGGGAACCGCACGACGTAAAAGCACTGGGTTTTTGCTTGGTGGTAGATTGACGTGAATAAAGTTATTGTAAGCAACAAAGCAGTTTTGCTTAAAGAAGGGGGCCAGAAATAAATTTAACAATTTTGTCTCAAAAGTTATTTCCTTCCTGGAGTAGAACAATTTAGCTGATTCAATTATTTCACGTTCAGAATCCCCCAAACCAGTTTCATTTTCAAGCACCTCGGTATACCTCTTAACTTCAAATCTGCGACAACTTGTTCCATTTGGGGATAACAAAATCAAAACGAATACTAATTGCGCAAACATTTTCAATGAATACGTGTTTCCAGACTATGGTATTTGCCATTCCAAAGTATTCTCAGTTCTTTTGTTGTTCTGTTAATTCGATGGTCCTTTACGGTTTATCAATTTTTGTCTCCAAACATTACAACATAGCAGATTATAAATGTAAACTGGAAAATTTTCGTTGTGCTGCGTTAGTTGAAGGAGTATTCTAGTAGCAGCAGTCTTTATAGCATTTGTCCATTTGTGTATGAAAGTTTGTCTCTTGATTTAGAAAAATACTTGAGTTTTTGAAGGAGAAAACATAAAGTTGTAAGCCATAAACTGCCTAGTTGAGGTTGAAGCAAAGCGCACTACTTGTCTAATTGCAAAATGTTACTTACAACTTTAAACTTTATTTAATAGTATACAGCTATCCCATTGTTGAAAAACATCTATTTTAGGTGCGGTGAAAACTTTTCCAAATCTTCAGATTATGTGGCATCGATGCCAGCAAAAAATACGATTTCTCTGATTTAATCATTATCATTTTTAATTTTTTTAGAATACAGGTCACCAAACTCCGAATGGATGATTCTTGTTGATATACGTGACCCTAGAAATGCATTATTTTCAACGTTAAGAGACGCTGAAACCCATCGAAATTCGCAAATTCGGTTTCTCGCAATTTCTGATACAGTTCTGTACGGCTGAAGTGTCTCGCCTGTAGTGATGACAGACAGACAGACAGAAATAGATTGGCGTAATAAGAGATTACAGATTTTGAGTCAGCATACATATGTAGTTTAGAAACGATGCATAAATTGTCCTAATGCAGTTTCCAAAACACCTAAAAAATAAAACAATAAATTCTCTACGTGGACGAAATAATGAACGTATAATCAAACCCCTGTACTTGATGTCACGCACTTGATAATCGTTAATTCATGATCTGTGGTCTCAGTGTCAGTATGTCTGGTTTGATATTCCGGATGTGGGATGTTTTTACCCTTAGAGATTTACACTGTTTTTTAAGAAAATATTATCGTGTTATTTTATAAATTATACTATAGTGCTAACAGCTAGGCTCCAACTCAGGCTTGCCAGGACATTCTGACAATTTTCTGGCGATGTCTTTGTAAAATCTCACTCTAAGATCTTTTGAAAAGCAAACCAAAGAGCCAGCTTTAATAAATAGCAATTGTCGCTGGCATGTTGTTAATTACTTTCGTTTATCTAACCATTTACAGCCACATATCAGATGGTAAATGATTGGTTTAAAAAGATTTGATAATTAACTGCACCCTGATTTAATCTATCAGTTTCAAATGACAAATTTTTTGTCGAAAAAATTACACGTTACATTCATTCATTTACCTTAAAATACGAGTTGTACAGTCCTTGAACTGAACCAGACATGATTTAATACAGATTAGGTTTAAAAATGTTGGTTGACGCTGAAGTAAGAATACGTGTTTCGAATAATAAAACTTTTTTTAAACCTGATGCCCGGAAGTGATATATTTAAATGCGTTATACACGAAATTAAAATTGAAGTATTTGAAGAACAACTGTGTAGATTTGATGTAGAAACAAATTACAATTGCAAAATACTTAAAAAAATTCGCAAATTTTGTACTTCTTTTGTTTTCATTTTTATTGTGAAGTTCGCAAACTTGCTTATTACACTATTCGCTAAAGTGTTCACCAATATACTCTACTATAATGAATTTAGTACTTATAGATATTGAATGCGATAGGCTTACCCATTTCTGTGCTGAATTCAATAAACTTTAAAATGCCATCAAGTTTGTTAGACAACCAAGGTACCATTTTAACAAATTACCTAGCATAATGTGAAGGCATAGAATTTACGACCACCGAAATATGCATGCTTCGTCACTTAGATTTGTATCATGTAACGGGGAGTGAAAAAATTAACATGCATCGTTCGTCACTGTATGCGTTTCTGTAGGACGATGCATGCATCCGACCATAATGGTAATTTTCAACTTATGAAATTACCATACCACAATTACCGTTAGTAGTGCACTTATTTTCATAATCATGAGAGTTTCTCAAACTACAACTCGTTTCAGTTCAGTCCATTTCATGAAGTCAAACAGTAAGTATCAAAATGGCTGACGAAACCTTTGAGAGAATAGTTTTGGTTGCACACAAAAGAGTGCATTTTTACCACTGTAGAAATCACTTCCGATATAGTTGATAAAAACTGAAGAGTGAAAACAACAACATAACAGGAAATGGAAGCAGTCCAACCAATTTACCTGTTCATTACTGACTTTACCTTGCATGTCATAAAACCTGCCGACGCATGGTTGAAAACAAACCCAGAAGTATCAGATATACGCCAAGACATGCAAGTTGCATACGTGGGAAATGGGTTGTTAACATCCAAGATGCACAATTTATCAGATGTAAATCGACATGGAAATTGGAAACATTTTGACTTTTTTGTTTAACAGGAAACAAATGTGCATCATATTTCTTAGTTTCTTATTTCATAGTTTTATGTAGTTGTTCGTTGAAGTTGTTCGTTGAAGTTGTTCGTTGAAGTTGTTGTTCGTTGAAGTAGTTGTCCGTTATAAATACTTGTAACATTGTAATCTGTCACTGTCCGTTAAATATAAGTAGTGGTAATAATTTATCTCATTGTAATCATGTTGAGTGAATAGAAATAAGAAATGATTGTGTTTTAGTATTTTTCATTAGTAAATGTTATTAAGTTGGTAAAGTGAATCATAAATGTGTTGGTTGTATAAGATTTATAAAAATTATCCTCCCATGGCTAGCGTTTGTATGCTAGTTTTTATTACCAGAAAATGATGCAACGTTCTAAATATAATGCCATGTCTATTGAAAAGTCATTTTGTAACATTTCCAAGGAACCGCAATATTCACTTTGAATTATTTCCGAGGTGTTGCGTAATACGTTTTTTAAGTGTACCACTACAAACGATTATTATCACTTAAATTTATTCAGCTTATCGGGTTAAGGATACAGACTATACAAGACTTCAAATGTACTTGTGTGTAATGTTTAAAATGTTATATATGTAAGCATGTGATAGGCATTGCAACATTAAATATTTATTGGAATTGCTCTCCTGAGGCAACGACAGGTGGACTAGAATACAAAAAAACGGGGTCTTCCACAGCGAATGACTAAAGCTCTAATAACGGGCTAGCCTGTTTTTGCAATATTTGTTGAATGTTTTAATAAATAAATATGACTGGCTGTAAATATGTGAATTGGCTGGACTTAAGTTGTAGTTTGATATACTCTTATGATTATGCCTATGATAATTTAATAAGTTGAAAAGTACCATTATGGTGGGATGCATGCATCGTCCTACAGAAAAGCATACAGGGAGGAAGGATGCATGTTATTTTTTTCACACCCCGTTACATGATGCAAATCTAAGTGACGATGTATGCATTTTTGACCCCCGACTGAAATTCTCCCTAATGTGAATACTTTTATACCTAAGTAATAAGCTAAAAGAATAAAAATATTTCTACTAGTTACCCTTGTTGTCGAAGCCGGCATTACTGATAAAATTTTACATATAATTTGCTATACAATAATACCTATGTATCTTAGAATTTCATAAAAAGTTTTGAATTTTTAGAAATGAAGTACTTTCTTCATGTAGTCACAATTCTCAATTTCAGGGATAATTTTTCAGACTTTAGTGAGAAATCTGACCATTTATTCTCGTAAAAATTGATTTTGTAAGAAAAAAGGTTCAACAAATAACAGTAAACCAGCATGTACTGTATATTGAAATATTATGGTATAATATAAATTATCACAGAAAATACAATGTAGATTTGACATATAGGTACAAAACTATGGACTATTTGAATGCAAACTTGTCACTTTGGTGATATTACTACTACGAATGAAGCATACACATGCATTTGTAACTTAAGTTGAGAGGTTAGCTTGCAAGAATATTTCATCTCCACACTAACACTAATTTTATGCATATGTTAACATCCCAACTTTTCTTATAACTTTTACGACTGCTAATTAAATTTGTATTTTTTATTTACTAATTACTAAATCTTATTGATGAGATATATAATACTCCATGAATATGAATACTGCCTCCACTTACGTACATATATCTATCAGTAAAAAATAATTAGATCCATATCTAGCAATACAATACGACATTTACAAACATCAAAAATCATCACTGCTAAATTGATGTCCGTTACTGTGTTCCTAAGAAATAAGGAATAATTTAATAATTCTAGAATGTAATAGTGATAAAGCCATCACTTGATTTATTAATTGCGAACGCAACGACAACATCATCATATGATGGAAAAGTTAATTACATATATTGGGAATTTGAGAACAGTTAATTCGAGGGGTTAGGAAGCATTAAGTGCAGAGTAATCATTCATTCGTAAACGTAGTAACACTGACATTCAAACATGACCATTGACTTTCCGGGATTTATGACCGTTCATAATAATATTACCCACATGAAAAGAAGGGTAAATTATTATTATCATAACCACACCCACAGTTACTGCACATTTATCTTTAAACTCAGAGGGGGATCTATCAAAATGCATTTATCACATCCTGAATGTGAGTTTTCCTTCCTTTCCATCTTTGTCGTTTCTGTAACAAAAAAGAAATATTGTAAATATTGAGCGGCGACTTTCATACGTAGTGTATAATCCAAAATTAAGATATTTTTCATAAGATATTTAGATAATTAAGAAAGTTAAATGTTTTCATTCGGTAATGTGATCTCAGTAAAGATGATAAAATAGATGGTAAGAGTTAAAATTGTAGTTAAATGTCGGTAATACCAATACTCTGTATACAATCTTTCAAGTTATTGAATTAGCTGATATATAATTTCTTTAACTAAATCAGTTTTACGACAGGAAAACTTGTTTTAATGTAATTGTGTACCTGTATCTTGCACGCGCTGTGGGTGTGTCGCATTATTGGGTATTTGGTACTTCTTTAATTTTTAGTATTAAAGACATGCATAATCATACAATTGTCCTGCAATCGCTCAAGTCCACGTGACAAGCGACTGAGTTTTAATAGAATCTAACTAATCAAATAGAAATAACGTTAAACCACCGTTTTCTAATTTTCAAATACTTCTGTACTAGGTTGGAAATTTTGGAAATTTAGCAAAATATAAGTGTATATTTCATCAATGTCTGAGAAAGGTTAGATACCCTCTTGCAACACGTGAACTTTTTCGAAAAACTATCCATATTTTTTTCTTCCGTCCACCATTTGGGGGGCACGTGCCCCCGGTGCCCCCCTAAATACGCCGGTGCTACGGAACCACACAACAAGTAGGGCAACGGGCTATTTTTAGGAGAAATAGGAGTGAACCATGTTTCTTAACTTCCACCACACGTTGCTGGCTGTAGATCTCAACAATGGAAAAATGTCAACAAATAAAAATGGTGTTTTTTGGTAGAAATAAGTAGTGTTTCAGAACTTATAACAAAATTCATGCAGACCATGCCTAGCATTAGTCGCATTGTATACATAACATTACTTCTTAACCATTATTATATTCTTAGCGAGACTGCAAGTACAAGGAAACAAAGTCATGTCGTAAAGCTGCCAGGGACTTATTTGTGAACACTTGTGTCCTTCATTATTTTCTTTGATTTTTGGGTACTTACCTGTTACTTGGAAGTTATTTTTACACAACCAGAGTACTACATCTTGACGACATGGTCAAGTAAACACGCGGACCGAAGCCACAAGTGATCTGGATAAATTACAGGTAATGTTAAAACGTACTCGATCTAAATCCTCTCTAAATGACAAAAAACAAAGGACGCTGCATACACAAATGAAGACAATGCGACCTGCTCGAACTGCTTGGGTTGACGTTCCTTCTCTTCACAGTCGCCCATCAACAAAGTCCAACATCACAATTGTGTTTTTTCTAGAAGCCATTTTAATAAATGTTTTAGACAGCATTACCTTATTGACAAGAAGGTGTGCAGTACATTATTTTACATTTAAAATTAAATATCGACATAACTCATAACCAGTCAGCCTGGTTTACATCAGGAGAACCGTTTAAAGACACTTTTATTGTTAAATAGGTATTAACTTATAATATTAGTAACTTTATAGCAATTGTATAATTATTATTCTACTTGCAACTTTGTTACTGCTCACAATAATTTCCTTGCAAACCGGTAGGAATATAAATATTGAGTTCGGTCATGATAAAGGCGTTTTTGTTATTATGTGCTATTTTTAGGTGACTTTACAGCCAGTGACATGATTGTAGCTGCAAATACGGACGTATCCACAAATTTAAATTGAGAAGTGTAATCAGTAAAATATAGTTTCAAAGAACGGCAAAACCAAGAATATGTTTCAATTGAATTTACATTAACATGTTTTTCAGTCTATATATAGCTAACCTGGATTGGAACTGAATGGTAATATTATTTCACTGAATACAGTTTACATCTAAAAACATCCGGTAGTATAATTATTACAGCAGTAGGGAAAACTGAACGTAAATATTTTTTCCGATTTTTGAAAACATTAACAGACCTCAATGATTGCTCATTGGTCAACGACTGGTTTGGAATGGAAATGCAGAGTTCTTCTACCTGTCAAGAATCTTCCTTCCTAAGGCTGATGTGGTTTTTAGGGAGGATGGAAAGTTTCAAAAGAGCATGACACCAAAGTTAGTATTGCCACACTTTCAATTGTAAACTTGATTTGCTTTTGTACATTTGAACGAAGAAGGATAACTCTTCAAATTGCTTTATCAATAACTCTCTATGTAATTCCGTTATTATAAGTATTTTCTACCACTATCCTCAATTAGCTTACAGGTTATCATTAAAAAACTAAAGGTATTGAAGTTTTTGTAAAAATTACGAATGATATATCATGTAGCGCGCTTTTGGTCTATTCGTAGAATCAACTGAATCCCCAAGTTATCCCACACACCGAAGAGAATCTTTCTGGAGGTAAAGATACACAACAAGTGCATTATAATACAACCGGTCGTCCATTAACATGAAGACTGTGATATAGACTACTCGATTTCTTGTACAGTCAATTAAAAACTATAATATTATGCAACTTGATTAATTAATTATGCTTAAAATTTATAAATAAAACCCAATTAATAAAAAAAATTATCAAATTATTCCTGAACTGATGACAGGAATATTTAAGAAAAACAAGACAATTGAATTTCGTCGTTATTTGTGTTTTCTTGCAATTTTTCTGGGTAATGGCATTCACTATGCGATGCCAACTCAATAAAAATCGGGAGTAGGCGGTGGTTAAAATTGCATTTTAGAGAGAAGAGTAATGTGAATAATTATTATAGATGGAACGATCGTACGCCTTAAACTTTATGGAAAAGTAAGCTAGGTTATCAGTATGCAACGGGTAACAAGTTTAAAACCATTATGCTGTGCATGAAAGCAAAGGATTAGACCGTATAACATATTTGAACGCTGCCTTGATATTTCATGTGATGCAGCAGAGAGCGCTCTTATGGTAATGTCGTAAGCTAGATTATTAACTGCTTTTGCATATAATTTTTTTTCAACATATTACGTAATGCATCATGTGAGAAGTATCTCATCTCAAACAGTCAAGTATTTTTTATTTGAATAAAATTGTGTGTTTAGTTTTGTCAATCTCCTTTTTTCTCACGAAATAAATTTTCAAATTAAATATCTGCCCCATTTCATAACCTGGCGATTCGTGTTTGAAACGTTATTTACCAAGGAAGTAACAGCATGATACACAAAACGTCGCTATGAGATAACTAAATTTTAATTAAGTCGAAATACCTCAATTAGAATAAATTAATTATCAAGTTTTCAACACATTTATTTTAATTACTCTCTACAAGCAAACAAACCATAAAGTCAAATGATGACTTACATAGTATTCAAGTGTACCACAATCACGTCCAATAAAATTACCGAATCACTCAACTCAGGTACAAAGTAATTGCAATCTACTGTACGAACCTATCGACAACTAAGACAATCCAGCATTTTACACCATAATATAATATGCTTGTCACGGCGAACTTTCTTGAGTTCCCCCATACTGAGGTCGCAACTGGTCCTTGTTAATTCGCTCATCCAAATAGGGTTCCCACTGGTTCCGGTGAAGCGCAAAAACTTTAAGTGTGTCTCTCGTCTGTTTACTCATCAGGGGTTGGATTGCTGTTAGAACGATACTCACAGTTGATGGTGATTCGATAATAATTAACTCATCCCACCATCCCACGTAATTTGCTTCCAACATCTGAATAAGCTGCATCCATAGGGAAATGCATAAAGGGCATCCGTGTTGGACAAGATTAAACCCTTCCGCGTTTCCCAGCACAGTGTATTTAGTGGCGTTGAAGCCTCTGGCTAGTTGCTGGAATACTTGCATGCGGAGTTGCTCTTGAAGGTAGGCCATGTATCGAAGCCACCGCTGGCCGCGTCCTTGAAGAACAGCCGAGCGTAGATCCCAAATCCAAATATCCAAACAAGCAACTACAACAGCAAATTTTAAAGCCGCTTCATTAATATAAATTTGGTTGGAATACTGAATTTTTAATAATCACACGAGTTCCAGCTTAAACGTACCTGGTTGGCCGTTCTTGTTAACAGAGTCTAGGGTTACGGGGTAATCTTTTAGCATGTCATTCCAGTCCTCTTTTACAATTGTGTCTAGTTTTTGCTCTTTACGCCATTTCAGATGCTGCATGATCAAGAAATGTCATTTATAAGAAGAATAACTAAATGCTAACCAAACAAAGTATGGGTAGGGCCGTTCATTTAGAACGTAACACAAAAAACTATAAATTTTTTAAATATCCCTTTCTAGTTCTAGTTACACTTTTTAAGGGTAAATAAATACATAAATTGGTGTGAAACTGCCCTTCTAAATGCATGCTACCCTAAAGAGAAAAATAGATGTTGAATTATACCGTTCGTAACATGTTCTCTGCTGCAGGAACACTGAAGTCTTGCGCTGTAATCACGCACCAATGACAATTAATTTTCACATTTTTTATACATTAGAACCACATTGAACTGAATTACCTCTTAGCCAGCGAAGTAAGTAGAGATCATGCTTCATAAAATTTTGATACAGAAGAGATGACACCTTCGTGCGAAACTGTAAGCAAGTTAAAGTCAACTTTAATTTCAAAAGAACACACATTTCGAATTCTACGAGTTTGAACAATGAGAGTGTGAACTGTTCCGAGCACCGTGTTTATTATAATATTGTATTTAATATAATTTAAGTGAATGAAAGTACAATGTGGGTTTATTGACACTGCCATGATACCTGATTTAAAGCTGCTTTCTCGGTAGCCGTTAAGATCAACTCATTTTGCACACTTGTTCCCTGAGAGACATCACTAGTAATCAGAAGCGCACTAACCAAAGAGAAAATTACACTGACTGACACCTTCGCGCTCATGTTTACAGAAACCTAAATAGTAGGTTCAATTAATAACTAGAAACATACCACTGCTTTTATATATATGAAATCGGAATCTAATTAATTCGATCAAGAAATAAATCCAAACAATTGATAAAGAACGGATTAGGAATAAAGAAAACTAAAAAACCGCAGAACAGTGTGGGTTCTACGCCGCAAACAAAAATCTCTGCTCGTCAGAGTGGTCGCCGCAAACATAATAAAAAACCTTGCATTATTTAACACCATGTATTTTTATTAGTGCATTTGCATTTACAAAAATGAGGATTAGTCAAAAAAGTACACAAGGAGCATAAACGAAAAAAGCCAACCTAATAATATGTTTTCTATTTTTAGTTATTACTACTCATAAAAAATACAAGCAATTTACAGTGATTTGGTTTGATTGTTTGCCAAAAAGTTTTTTATGCACGCCCACCTACACATCGCATCCGGTTAAACTTGTTTCCAAGCTTCGTTCCCTTTGAACTTTAAATCTGCTGCTGCTGACGTGGTTGTGAATTGTACGTAAATGTGCAACCGACAGAACGTCCACGTGTGCAAGATCGCAAATTGCGATTCGCAATAACCTAACATTATCCAGTTCAATGTATATCTTTATTTTCAGCAAGAACATCAGTGTGATTAGAATGTACTGATGGGTGCAGGTAGTATAAAAAATCTTCAAATCTGGCCTCCATATATCCTGTCCTTGGTTTGTCTCAAGATTTACAAAACAACATTGCAAACTAGACCATGAAAGCGAATGACGTCATGAGGTGGTTTTGACTTTGATAAATTTTTAGATTATCATTTCGGTACATACAACCATCGAGTATCACATAGCATATGTAGTTAGCCCCGCGGTAGTGACCATTTTCGTCCTCCACAAGTAAAACAAAAAACCGCGTAAATAAGCACGTCTTGCTCGTGGTTCATGTCCGTGCACGATCCCCTTACCACACTCATGGTCCAAAGCAAATTCCATCAAATTGTTCGATCGACATAACCTGGAAAGAAAAAAGGGTGGGCAAACAACCAGGGAGGAACCTCATATAATCTAAATTATCATTCGCAGCGTCCTTCGGACGCTGCTCTGATAATTTCCAATTACATCGCATCAGGCAAGTGAATTGATGCAACTTGCAATTACAAATGTGTGAACTCGACTAATTGCAAGCAACAAGCTGAAACGGGGAAAGTCCCACAATCAGGTGAGGAGTTTGCAAAATTGTTGAAAATGATATGCATAAAGTGTAATTTAAAACACAGCTTTTACCATCATAATCATCATGATGTGATATTTTCACATTTTATGTAATTAACTCCGTTTCAATTTTATTATTTTCCACACGTGTGGGTGATTATTGAGTCATGGTATCGCGTAATAGGTAATTCACAAGTACAAAAACAGCAGAAATAGTTTATGATGTGCTAACCTCTAAATATCTACGTCGACATGCCATAAAAAGCCTTCCTCTTTTTAACTCAGGATCTCACCTCGCGCAATTCACCTAAAACACAACTTAACCACAACAACACTACCATACAACACAACAACTGTTAAAATTGCAGTCGTCTCAAAAATATAAATAAAATCAGGCATTAAACTCTACTATCAATGTCATTTCATAAAGTTTTCATATAGAGGGCTGGTATAATAACAGTTAATAATATAACTGCTAATTCTTTGGTACAAGGTCAAATTTTTTTTAAAAGTTTCTCCTAAATCTATGGCAATACATCAAACAATTTACAATCGTGAAGTTAATAATTGACTTTGGCACTAAGTAATTAAATACTGCCCTGTGGCAACGGCAACATAATACCCGTGTAAAAACATTCCACTTGGGAAACGTATGTATATTCGTAATTTTCTTTTCCTCTTGCCTCCTTATCTGGTTTGCAGTCTCCTCAGAAAACCTCTGAAAAAGAATCCCCGGAGATTTCTCAATTTCGTTTCGACGATTACTTTACCTACCAGTCACACATGAATCGGAGTCGTCGTACTCGTCAGAGTTATCATAATAAAAATGAGCTCGCATTTTATTGTTTTGAAAAGTCTGTCGTAATATAAACAGATATGACCCTTTATGTATTTATTCACCTCTGTGGACTTGACTGAATGAGACAGTCGTTCTCAGCGATTACGATGAAGTTGGGAAAAAATGTACTACATTACGTCCACTTGGTAAGAATATTAATCCAGAGAAAAAATTGTGATAGTTATTCATTCTATGAGGCTGCACTCATTTGGTCACTCGTGGCGACGCCTTTCGTTCTCTTTCTTGCGCTGTCTCAATGAAACCGAGTGAAGATGAGAGGAGAAAAAATAACAAACTTTAAATATTACTAAAACTAGTAGTGACAACGTTTTTTAATAATTTACTTGTTCCTTCAATTTTTACGGAGACGTAAAGATATACGCGCAATCATGATCATGTGGCAGGGGAAGATTTTTTTGAAGAATGTCAATGGTGTTTCTTGTCGTTGTATACTTCATCATACAAATCGTTTCATCGTGTCGAGAAAACTTTCTGTGTGTGTCTCTTCCTCTCTTGCTAAAATTGACATTATTGAAGTGGCAATCTTTGTGGAATATACTTAGTTTTTCTGTTTATATCCAGTTACTATAAGTAGCTGTGGGGGCAATATCATCGCCACAGCCATACATTTTTATTCCTATTTAAAATTATTTAAGAGATTGAGAGATACACAGAGAATGAAAGAGCGAAAAAACAATTAAAAACGATTGTAATTTTTCAACTAAATAAAAAAAATCCCATTAGTTTATATTAATTTGTTGTCAAACTCGTAGTACGGATGCCAAACTAACCAACAAAACCTGTCACACAGCTTATTTGTAGAAATAATTGTCGCTTCCAATTTATTTTCAGTAAAAACTCTATAATATTCGTCCATATGCTCTGATTGGTATCAACTCTTTTTAACAGTGCATGTCCATAAAATAGTCAGTTTTCTCTTAAAAACGCCAAGAAATGGGTTTCAACAATTTTTCAAATTCCTTACTCTCCACCTGCCATAAAC
>JAHZNB010004401.1:0-51241 GCA_027744295.1 Callyntrura guangdongensis
CGCGATTCCTTCGATACTAGTATCAGAAAAGATTGATTAATAAAAAGCTATGATTTGAATTAGTTAATATGAACGAGAATTCTCCATTTGATCGATTTTTAATTTTTCCATCTTGCATGACCACAACGCCCCCTTAAAAATCAGTTTTTGCAAAACTTCGTTTTAACTACTAATTACGTTCAGAAACTTAAGCGTTTCAATATTTTGTTTTAACGGCATTGAGTTTAAATTGATGATTACTAGCTGGTACACAATGTGTGGATTTACGGTTGATACACACGCGTAAAAATACAGAAACATTTTGTTTATGACAAATTGTCAATTGATTTTGGTTGTTTAAAAAGGAACCATATAATAATTGTAAAAAAGTTATTTACGCGTTTATTACCATGAAGTATTCCGTCCGTTATGTTTAAAATTTGAATTTGGTATCTTTTTATTTAGATATGGATACAGGTATAGATAGATGCTTTTATGAATCTGTAGCAGTGTTTTTTGTTAGTCTTGTATGTGTATCTTGATTAGGATCATCTTATGCAATTGCAAATTTCACATACCCTTAAAAATTACTATGAATTTCAGTATTTGAACGAATCACACGAAAAAACATACGTTAAGCCATAGTTTTAAATTCATATTTTGCATTATAATTGCATAAGTGTGTACACATGACATATGTATATGTATGTTTTGATGAAAATTATACTTATTTTATTTATAAAAGGATTGCCTAGTTTTTTCATTAAACGTCGTTTGCGATGTGGGTAAAAGAAATAGACGCGGTTAAGATATAAAAAATTTCAGCTAAATGGAAACGGCATTTTTTGTAACGTAAGTACAAACTCACAAAACTATTTTGTTATTGTCAAAATGCTTATTTTAAATTCTGTTTCAACAAGAACACGAATATTTATAAAGAGGTTTATGTTCAAAGCAGTTTGAATTGGAAAACGAAAATCTTAACTTATACCGTATTACGAGACAAATTAAATTGCTTCAATATAAACTTTTGGTTATATTGTTCAGTTATATATTGTATTGCAAAGATTTTGATGCCTCTAGAGGCTCGATTAGTCAACCAATGAATGTCAAACTTGATATTCTGATTTGCCATTTCACGTAGTATTACTAGGTATACCAAATTTGAGATAAATTGTCGGTTTAAATTTTGACAATTCACCCCGCCCCAGGCGCCCCACCAAATTACCCCCTGCGTGTTTACCAAATTTCGAAAATTAAATCCCATAGATGCCAGTACCGTAAGATACCTGTATGTTAAATTTGAGCTAAATCGACTGAAGCTTGTAGCCATCGCCAGGAGAGTGATGACTCATCACTCTCCTGGCGATGACTGATGACAGACGCAATGACATACGGACAAACACGTTAAAACATTACTAGCCACAAGATTTTCAGCCACGTAATAAAGTGAAATTATTAAGCACTAAATATTTTAGGGGTTGTTACACAGCGAGGTCATAAAGCTAAAAGATTCACTTCAATTAAATATCATATCTCACTTCTTCATCGGAAAAAATGAACATTTGTTTTGTCGCCAGTAATTTGTGCAAAGCAAATTCTTCGCATCTCCGATTACCTATTCGCAATAAATTAACTTCATGTACAGGGGAGAAGATAATGTCCCTTGTCAGCAGTCATCACTTCTTTGGGTTTTATAAATATGCAAGCTGTACTTAAATATTATTTTAATTACAAGTGACTTCCTTTCATCGTTTTGGAATGGAATGGGTTTTTTAAAAAACGTTTTAAAGACGATCTTTATGATAAGTAGCAAAATGTCATGAAATTCGATCTTCACTAGTTTATAGAAAGCGTCAGTCAGACCAGATTGAGAGAATGGGAATGAACCTTTTGCTCTTTCTCACTGTACTACTCGTCCACTCAAGACAATATACATACATAGGTACTGGAAAACTGGAAAATAAGTGATTGTAAAGAATAAAGACTCACTCATAGCTGCTGCTCCAGGCCCTGGACTCAGTATACATTATAGCATCGTAAATCGTAAAAGATAATATGATAAACGGGGACTCAAATTTATTTTTTGTCATATTCTACAAAGTTTTCAAGAAGGAGCACATAAAAAGAAGCACTTTGAGCCACACTTATAAATTCATATTTGTCATATTTTGCAGCCTAACATTATAAGAACATTTGACAAGTTTTTAGCAAATTCTTGTTATAAATTTTTATCGGGGTAGGTTAAAGAATTAGACGTGGTTGAGAGAAAAGTTTCCAGCTGGAAGGAAACGGCATCTTTTGTAATGTCAGCATCATCATCACAAAAATTCTGTTCTTATAAAAAATATTTGATACTGTTAACAAGAACGCAATCTTTTTAATTTTGTGACTGTTCAAAGCGCTTTGAATGGGATCAAAAATCTCAACTTACACAACATTTCGAGTCGAGTTTTCACAAAAAAATCAGCTACTTTGAATGTAGGCATGCAGTTAGTAGTGTAACTGCAATGAATTTAAACCTAAATCTATACAACAGTGAAAAAAGTAAAAAAATATCACATTTTACTCTTTTACTGACAGATGCTGTTCCATATATGGTAAAAGCAGGAAACAACCTTTAAAGGAATATACAATGTTCCTAATGTTGACCTAATGTTATGCATGTTACTTACATTGCACATCGGCTTCATCGCGCAGCGGAAATGGTCCTCGGCTTCAATTCTATATCAATCAACTAACACATAAAATAAAATCGGTGTGGATAAAATCGGAAATTTTAAGTGCATATTTTGGCAATTTTAAACTCATAATTGCATTCGTAAAACTGTGCTTTTAACATCCTAAAAGTTTTGTCCTTGATGATAAATTATACACTACCGTAATTTCTTGAAATGCTCCCGAGTTATAAATTAAAAATTGTGCTTCTTTGCACCACGTCTATAGTAAGAGGTATTTGGCAAAAAATATGTTTATGAAATAGTTTAATTTAAATTTACGGTCAACAGTTTCAGAAATTTTATAAAGATTATTAATAATGACAATTTAATTATCTCTCAACTGAACTATTTTATTGCCGATAAGGACTAACCGACCGACTAAATAAGGATTATAGGGTAAGCACATAAAGTATTGTTTCTTGTCTGCTTATTACCCGGCTGTAAATTGAGGAGGAGCGTTTCCCGGTATACCCCCGGATGAATACTTATAGCGGAACCGGCTATATTTGAAGACAGAGAATATTTCGAGAATTTACGGTGTATATATTTTATCCATTCTGTTAGTTATTATGATAAACATCCATTAAGTTCTTTACGTGTGGAATGTGTGGTACTCATTGTACATGACAAGTTTTATCGTAAAAAATAAATCATATTTACAAATTTATGCCGCAGAAGAAATTGAATACAAGCTAGTGCATAGTCATCCTCATCATCATTCATCACAAAATTATCTTTGCATGCTTTATCTACTCACTTACAATCAGTCTACATACTTGATGACTCATACAACTATGTTGTTCTGCAAGTCCAGCATTTTTTTATCATTTATTATTATTATTTTATCTTTTAAGATGTACATAGGCAATTATCATGCTTTGACAGTTATTGTAAAGTTAAAGTTGCTTAAGAAAGGAAACTGAATAGATAGTTGAGCTGTGGGAAACAAGTCATTAAAAAGTAAAACACTGAAAAAGAAATTTTGTCTTTGAGATCTTAGCATGTTAAAATTATTATGGTGCAGATTCTCTCATTCATCTCATGTTACACTTTTTTATATGACTAATCCCCAACGCTTCCCGGCGAATTTTTCTTATTTCTGACTTCAAATCCTCGTTGAATCTCTTCCATGTTGATGTTTAAATCTGGTTTTGCTTCATCCCACGGTCCTAAAATATTTACCTTGTGTTGTACATAACAAACGTACAAAAATGGGCAGACGACAATTACTACAAACATCAAAGATGTGAAAAACAAAGCGAGCCAGTTAGAAACGGTATAACTTGCATAAGCGACAATGACAATAAGCGCAAAGGTCCCGAGGGTCCAGTCCCATAACATTTGGCTAAATTGCGGAAAACAGATGAAAGACAACACTCCAAAAGACACCAGGGCCAAACAGTGATGATCACTTTGAAGCCGAGATGCCAAGCAGATCATGGAAAATATAGCCGAATTCATTGACAGTGGTTGGGAGACACAAAAGGATGTAATTCCGTAATTGTTGCACAGCAAGTGGACACCGAACAGCGCGGCACACACCGCATGAACGGAGTCTGTGTCCATGGTCTGTGTCACCGTTCGAAGAATCGGGACAAACAGGTAAGAGAAGGATCCACATCCGATTGAAACCATGGAGTCAGAGAGTAACGGTATTTTCTTGAAAGTATCGCTATCCCATGTTTCGTTCCAAAAGCGCCACATTTGGAGGATAATGTAACCGACGACGATACAACAAAGCGATAAAATAAAAACATCATTGGGAGTAACGCTTTCGTGGCCTAGATGGTAGTACATGATGAAGTACAGAATGCAGACACAAAGGTGAAGGGAAACCCTAGTCGTTGCTCCAATAGCTTCTCCAAGAGTATAATAGTTGAGGTTTGTGTTGAGTTGCATAGAACACAGAAAATCCGGATCGGTGTAGTTGTCTTCATACGTATGGCGATTGTAGAGTGTTCGGAAATGACTGTTATTCATGTCATCCACATCTTTCCTAATTGGCTTCTTAATGTATTTGTTGAAGTTGAGCATGATGTCGTACACAAGGAACTGCTGTAGACGTATCAGGTACACAAGACACCACTGTATCCGAGGAAATCTACGAAAGTAAAAAGAGGCTTAATTAGACGTAAATCATTGGATTAAATCAACACTAGAGTTGACTGACTAAATTAACTAGACATAAACTCAAGATAAGTGTACAGCAGAGTAACACAACGATTATACATACATAATAATACAATATCATGTCATCAAACCGAACCTATGTATTTTCCAAAATAATTTGACTAGATCATCACCAAATTCGACAGCCACTCCCATCTCGAAATCAAGATGAAATTACACATAAATTGATTTATCACGAAATAGTTGATAGTGGTAACCAAATGTTTCATGTTAATTATAAAACAGCCACGTGAGAGAAAATGCGACGACAAAAAAAATTCACTGTGCTGTTGTCAACTTTAGTATGTATGCTTAATATAACTACACTTGGCGTAGTACAGCAGTACAGGCTGTAGTATGGTGAAATGTCAGTATTTGAACAGTGAAACTATTTTTTAAAAGTATACGATACAATGAATCAGATTACAAGCTTCTTAGAATTGCTGGTGGTAATATGCATTCCAGCATGAACTTGACTTCTCTGAAACGGTCGATTGATATATATTTTTTGTTTATTAGGGGCATTGTGAGATAGACACATACTCACACGTGTTTTGATGATGACAAAACGTGAGTGTGAACCTGTTTCTGCTATCTGTAAGAGAATTTGTATATGCAATTCAGACTGCACGGAAATTTAAACTCAACTGCATGAATTGAAATGAAAGAACGCGAATATTCTCTAGTGGTATTAACTTATCCAACTTCACTTTCAATAATGGATATTAATTATGGTGACAAATATTGGTAAATCAACGTAATAATATGTATGTACATATATTTCCAAACATAATTCTATTGTTTAAATTAAATTATGATACATGTTAAAATGCTGTCGTTCAACTGCTATGACAGTGGCTAGTAAGCAGTTTTCGATTTCATTTTCTGCGACGTGCCTAAATTGTGTAGATGTTCGTTGTTACGTTGCTACGCGCATAAAAATGATGGGGAATATTTTCGTTATAGTATTCTTATTTTATATACTACTGGTATTCAAGTGAACAGAAACGGAACACAGGCAGAGAGGTACACGGCGATGGCGGTGGAGGAAGAAATGAGGGTTTATGAAAATGAAGTAAACTAAGGTTCATTAGCTGTTATGCATTCCTCCTCGATCATCATCATCAAGATCGTCACGGTATGGCGTGGAGTAGTAAAGGGTGAATGAAAGGGGTAAAGTGAACGAGAACACGTACTACATTGTACATATTATACATCCAGCTGCCGTTATTACTACGTCACTACTATTATTCTTATTCTTCTAAAACATGCCACCATTATAAAGAAGCGACAACAAGAGCGTCATGTTCAAACCATATTTTCTCTCTTTTGTTGCATTACTTCACTCACAACATCACGCATCTTTTCTCCTTTTTTCCTTGTTTGGTCTTTTAACCATTATCCTGCTCCACTGATGATGACAGCGATGATGAAGTGGATCAGATTTGACGAGAATAAAATGACTTTAGCAGCACTTTTAGAACCATGACGATGATGATGACGGGAAAGGGATGATGTGGCAGCCTACTGCTGCTACAACCTAAAGAACTGCTGATATATAAGTTTAAAATGAACTTAGCTTAAGTTAAAGATAGCTTGATTGTCAGCAAAACTCCACACGGACTACCTTCCATCTCTACATTGTATTATGCATGCATTCATCTCTCTTTACCTGTGTGCTGGATGGAACTATAGGTAGTTTCTGTATTGTATCAGACCTTGGAATGTTGTATAATATTCCGCACAAAATGATGACTGTGACTTCTACACAAGGAGCAGGCAAACGAGTTTTTTCTCTTTTGTCTGAAATCGCTTTTCTGAAATGGTTTATACATGTGCGTTGTGCACACAGGAAGGAACAAGTCAAACAGAAAGCAAACGACTGCTACACCAAATTGCTTTACCTCATATATATGCATACACACTTACTTATGAATGACTATAGCCGAAGGAAAAGGGTGAGGAGGGAAAGAAGGAACAGAGTGAGGGATCCGACGATTTAAGCTACCTATGAAGATCGAAAACTAGAAAACTGATCTGTTGAAAAGAAGCGAACAAAAAAGTGAAATTGTGGCAGGAAATTTTGTAAAAGAGAAGATTATTCAGTAAGTCTGGAGAAATCATACACAAACACAAGAGCGGATCCACTAAACTAGGGTTGATCTGCTGATGGCAACGTTCGTAGAAGCAATACAAACTGGGTTTACATATTATATCATGTATTGTCCTGGTTGTCTTACTGATTACTACCACGGAGGAAAACCCACAGTGAGAAAGCAAAACATAAATACATGGTAATCGTCATCATTCTTCCATATTCATTTCAATACAACGTTCTCTCTGTTGTAGCACTCTCTCCTGTTTTCACAATTTCCCCTCACTTTCTATTCTCGATCATCAAAACTACCAAAACACTATCCCACTGACGGTGGAGAATAACCAGTAAACTAGCATGGTTTAGCAAAGATGATGATGATGACTGTTGATAAAGAAGAATCACTTCTTTTTACAGAAGAATACACACGAAAGAAGAATTAGCGTATGCATATAGGATTTGATGGAACGCGACAAAACGTAAAAAAATGCGACGTGATTGATGGTCTTGTTGTGAGAAACTTTCACTTATATATATTAGTAATGTTAACGCACCACTGAAATAAATGCCGAAACAGAGCCGAGGTCTATTACTACTCCAGTGTTACAAACGTGGCTTTCCTTTCGACATATTTTGGCTAGCACTTCTTCTTGCACGGAGTGAATGAAGAAGAAGAAAACTAGCTGACTTTTTTCATTTTTCTTGAGACAACGCTTATTTTACTAAGCAAACTTTTCCCTAGTTTCTTCTTCGAAGACACGTTTCTCCTCAACGCAATACACGGATGGAACAATAATAGAAAAATCGCGTTAGCTTATATAGGTAGACAGTATTGCAGGTTGTTAAGGTTACACGGCCCTAGAATTATGTTTGGTTGTGTTTATAGGATCATACAGCTATAGGAGTTGCTGAGCTGATTACCTTTTTTCTTTTTGGTTACTTCAGTTAGTACTCAATAAGAAAAATGGTATAGTATACAGTACACAATCCATCTGGTATAAGGAAATGGATGACAAGTTGTTTATTTGTGGGAGGGACGTGTTGCTCACAACTAAAGATCAGCAAGGCAGCAATTTTTCTTTATTGTTAATCTTTCGCGTTTACGACCAGCTAGTGTACACAGAAGCTAGTTGGTAATATTTTGTATATAATTTTGTTTTATGATGTCATCAGGTCTGCTGGTAATAACAAGTACAATTATTTAAAGAAAGTGAATTTGGAAATTCTCTTGTCTCTGATAAGGAGACAACTTTTTTTTACACAACTTTCTCGATGACTTATAGTATACAACAGTAAAATGATGGGCTGGTCGTACATTATAGCTTGCTAAACCTTTATTATTATTATTTTGCAAAAGAGGAAGCATAAAATAAGTGCCGGAGCGTTTTATTTCGGTGTTCCAGTAATTGGTTACACTGAACTGACTTACTCTGTTTGTTTGTGTGCACAGAGTACAGATGTTTCACAAAGTATTATGGGTTCCTTGGGTGGAAAGGAATGAAGGAAGACCAAGCTGTGATACCGGAACCCAAACAAGTGAAGAATGGCAACGTGTGAGCTTTCTTTGATTTTTTTTTTGCTTTCATACAAACAAATGAAATCTTACAGTTTGTGGCCATGCATTTGCAACCACCAGTGAAACTTTAGTTTCCGTACATTGCGACTTTACCCAAATAAAAAAGTTTGTTTCCATCCCTTTGTTCTAGGAACTCCCTGTAGTAACATTGCTTCCCACTTGAAATCATTAAGCACAATTAGAAATTGCTGTCATTCTATCAGTCTCGCACATGTAGACAATTACGACATGTTGTACGTTTGATTTGTGGTTATAAAGCTGACTCACAACAGATGACCTCCCTTTTGTCGTAGATTTTCTTGAGCTCGATAGGTAGTGTATTATTTAAACACTCTTGCAAAAATTATATCCTTTGGATTCACCCTTTCGCTGGAAACTTTCAGCAGAAACTTGATGCAGTAATTGCGGCAAATGAAAAATTTAAACTTGTCATTATGAAAGACCAAGCCGACTGCCGACTGTTACTTAAATGAAATGTAGAACGACGGCTGCTAATTTAGCAGAGGAGTTCTGGCGAAATAGAGCTAGCAAATGAATGATAAAGAACTCTTTTAATCAATCTGTATAAACCGTATACTCCATTTCCCTCCACTACCATCACGTCTATAAAGTATTTAGGTATCCGTATAGGAAGGAGGAAATACAGAGTAAATGTACCGAATCTCCGTCTTCAATTCTTCTTAATTCAAAGCACGTCTGATCTTCTTTCGCTCAGCGTAGTTTCTTCTTTTCGATAAAGTCTTTGAAAATCTTAATCAGTGGCGAAAAGAGCAGAAATCAAGTAATGCACAGTGCCCAAACAGCCAAAGAGATAAAGAGGTAGAGAAAGGAGCAAGAAGGAAAAGAAAGATATATGTGCTTCATCCAAATAAAAAGATTCCGTTCATACTACACTTTTCGTACTATATGGATGTTTATTTACACGCGATGTTACAAGAATGTATCAATTCTACAATAAAAAGGGTGGTAGAATTTATACTTCTCGGACGAAAGTACGATTTTTGGATTCCTTCAGTCACTCTCAATCAACCATGTTTCTTGTGCAAAACGAACGCTGACTTGAAAAGAAGCACAGCCGTCGTTTGACTTTCTCCCTTCTTGTTCAACTCCCCATATTTTCTTCCCCTGCTGATACCGACGAACTTCCACTGGACGGAACTAGGCTGCCTAGATAACAAATACGCTCACAGACACAAGGAAATCAAACAGAAAGAAGCCGTTAACAAAAAGTGGAACTCATCAAAATCTTCTTTCGTCTGACGGAAGAGCGGAAGACTCAATAAATCTTGATGATTTTCATCGAAAAATAATCTGACCTTTTTAAATTTCCCCGAATGGAATGGTATAATTTGGAAAATGCGATTTTTTATCAATGAAGCAATAAATAACGAAGCCCGGTAGGATTATAATGACAAAATCATCATTATGTTAGATTCCTCTTTGTTGGATGTTTCTGTCACAGAATCAGTTAGAGTAATTGGGATTCCAGATAATTTATCTTAAGAGCATTTATGTTTCACAGTGAAATACATATAATATGAGATAAAGGTGTAGATGGTGTAACTCTAGTGAAAGTCACTCTATAGTGAAAAGTTGCTAACAGCAGCGCTGTCACTGTCAACTCCAGCAAGATTCGTGATAATGAATATGTAGATTTCTGTCTGTGTGCATGTATGAGTGCGTAAATAAAATTTGATTATGCATACTTTGCCAGTGAAAACTTAAAAACAACGACAATTTCTAACAGTTTGAAACATGTGCAATATTTCGCGGCTGGTATGCTCTATTGCTTGTCAAAATTGACGGCAGCAGGCAGCCGGTAAGCCTAATTTTTGACAAGGAAGGTACACAACGAGCTTTAGACGTTCTCAATTTTTTTGTTCACAAGTACATAACTTGTTATTTTTCACTATTACCATACTATTATGCAAATGTAGAACGGAATTCCCTGGTTAGACGTCGCTTCACTAAATTGCTTGTTTATTATTATTATATTATTGTATTACTTATGTACTTGTATATATATTGGGATGTTACTAGTTGAGAGAGAGAGAGAGAGACAGGCATTATTAAAATGCACATGGCAAAGAAGAGTAGATTGCCACCAGTCATTCAAATGACACACAAATAAGTATTGCCGTAGTAACTATATTTGCAATATCATGAATGTACACGCAGTGCTCCTTCTTTTCTCATCTTCAAAATTCTTATCAATCTTCATTTCCTGCCAGCAAATGTCACTGAGAAAACTTACATTCCCAATTTTCCGCTCTTACCATGTCCTCGGCTTACCACCAGCACTTCTCTTACTACCAACCAGCACTACAGCTACAACGCTCTTTCCTGACATGAAATTCTCTGTTTTCAAACTCCATTAATATTGCAGACATTGCTTGTTCCATCTTTGATACTGACTTTGTAAGGTTTTTTTTCGTCTGGTAGCATTTTTCCTGCGAGAGAGAGAGAGTGTGTATGTGTGTGTGTTTAGAACACCCTTTTCCTGGTTGAATATTACCCGAATATATGAAGTGCTCAAAATTTTACCGGGGAATCACAACAAATACATTCTATTATAAGAACGAAGGAAGGAAAAGCACAAGTACGCCATTTTCGTCTATCAGACTTAACTGTTTGTAAGCCAGTAACTGGGACCGGGGAAAGATAGACAGAGAGGAGTTGGAGAAAGAAACAAGGTAGTGTGCATTTGACGAGTAAGTATAACGTGTGTGTACACCGGGAAAATATCATCATCATCATTATCATCTTCATGTGTGTAAGTACTTCACTGACATTAACGTTTATAGTTTACATAAAATACTATATAGGTGCAATGCTCCCTCTCCTTCATCGAATGGGATGATAGTTTGTATTTTGGATAGTACTGCTGTGGTGCTGTTTCCTCACTTACCCAGCCAAGGGTAAGTGACTGATATGGTGGTATGATGATGGTGGTCCTATATTATGTTACTTCTCTCATACATTCGCGATTTTGGTTGGATTCATGGACTCTGTGTCCGACATCAACATAACTATCAGTGAGAAAGAAAATCATGTCTTTACTCTTTCTCACTTGGTTTTTTTTCAGTAAGAAGGTAATAGACGTGTATGTGACGACAGTATGTTTATATACTAATATTGTGATGACGATGATGATGGGAAGGAAGATGATTCTTCTTGGAAGAAAAGCTATTACTTGAGCTGTACAAATTTCATCACAGAAAAGATGGAATACCTCTTTTTGGATGATGGAAGTTGCTCGTGTAACCCCCTCTCACATGTCATACATATTATGAAAGTACACGATGTGATGTGCCTTATAAACCCCTAAAAGTTTAGATTACTTTCCTCGTATAACCTGCTACGAAGTCTTCGTGTTCCCAGTGTTCTTTACACTTATTTTTCTTGAAGAAAGGACTGGCAGTGAATAATCTAAATGGACATAAATACACGCACATCCAGATTCACAACCAAAGTAAGCAAGGAAAAAAACTGGCGTGTATATACGTACCTATGTAATATGTGTGCGTGTAAGCTTGTTGAGAGAATGTAAAATAGTTTCAACCAGGAGGCTTACAAATGCACACACCAAGTTATAAGAAGTATAACGGGAGCAAAAAAAATAAAATTTCAAATTCCGATCTGGTAGCTTTTCCAACTACCTTTGTCCTTTTTAAAGCATGTAAGTTAGTAATCCGTAATTTATATCCTTTTGAAAATATTACGGCAGGAGTAGAAGGTGACTACTTGTATATACATACATATCACTCCGTTCTCGTGTTTTTTTTCGTAGCTGTATGCATAGCATTTAATGTACAACTTAAGGATTTGGTTTTAGCTCCATTTTTTGCTAGAATTTAATAAGTTCCTCGTAAGTATCTCTGCTACCACTACCAATGTAACATGTTGTACAGATACGAAGGTACACAGACAGTTGGAGAGGTATGTTAAAAGGGGAGAGAAATCAGCTAAAACGAGATTCCTTCAGCTTCAATTGAACTTAACGCTTTTTTCTTGACTGTGTGTGAGGGAAAGCTGTTACAAAGTACTACCTTCAACATTATGACCGTTAAAAATGTCTGTATGCGTAGTCTTTGAAAAGATGAGAATTTTTTTTAAAAAAAAGCAACTATGTATACAGTGTACACACATGCATGCATGCCATTTATTCATAAAAAACTTGGTACCTTATGTACGTATATGTATACGCACTCCTGTCATTGGTTTTTTTTTCGAGCAAGTTTCTACAAGGAGGAGAGGACGAAAGGCAGAAAGGTTATCCTCTTCAGTGTTTCCACTTCTTCTTTCTCTCTCCCTGTTTTCCTTACATGAATCTGAGATTCCCTCTCAGTTTCAATTTATTTGGAATTTTTAAGCCATTCTCTTTAGACTTGCCCTGTACTCAAACACATTTTCATTCGTTTTATTTCTTATTCCGTTCTTTTTTCCACTCTCCGGGGTGTTGTTTCACTACATCTCTGATATTTCATTCCTTCTTGACTTTCAAATCTATTACACTGAAAAGAGGAGAGGAGAGTAGGAGAGTGAGAATGTAGGAGAGAGAGAGAGAGAGGGAAAGAAACAAAGAAAAGTTAAGACGGATGGTGTGCAGCCCCAATCTTCGCTGTCATGTATTTTATTCGAAATTTACCATTGTTATACATATTGCTCTTGTGTATACTATATTATGGTGTTTGAACTTTCACATGGGTATTCCACGACGACGTAAGTATATGTTAATGCAAAAGAGCAAACTGATGATATGCGATGAAATGATCATGCTTTATCTCGAATAATGTGCACATATTGCATTTGTATTGTAAATGCGATCTTACTAGAAAAGTCTCTTCTTATTCCCTCTCTCGCCCTTGCTCAGTCTCGCTTCCTCATGCTCATCTTTTTTCTCAGTGTGCAATTTTTCATAAGGGTAATTTTCATATATGTATCTCATTTGTTTCCTCTGCATCCTATCCGCTTGCGTCGTATGATAGGAACACAAAGCAGGAGATGGAAATAGAAAAGTAGACACTTAGACACATACCTACATAAAAACCTGAAATTTTCCCTCCCTTTACGTTCATTTCATGGGATGAAAATAAAAATCAACTTGAATGGATAAAAGTGGCCATAAAAATTGTTTCAACGAGGATAACTGCATTGTTGCTTCTTTATTACGTATTCGGGAAAATTACAATTGTATGAAGAACAACAAGAAAACAAATAAAGCAGCTCCGGGAACGTCGAGGAAGGCTACAAAACAGCTTATGAATTTGCGAGAAAGTTAAATAATTCATAGATCTCCAGCATGACAACACCTAGATTCATATACACGCGTGCATGCTAGTAGTACATTAGCTCGTTATATTTTGAGACACTCGTCATATAAGCGCAAGATTTCACACATGAAAAAAAAAGAATCTCCAGTTTCTTTAGAGATCTGCTCGTGTGAGCGAAAACAGTGGTAGCAGTTAGCTATCAAGATGACCCCATTATTATTTGAAACATGATTCAGGTGTGACAAGGGGAGGGCCTTAGATGATGAAAATGGTTTCTCTAGAGGTTTGGATTGGCACAAGGATTGATAGGCAATTCGCGGCAACGAAGCACTTTCTACTAGATCACTGTCTCTGAGTAGAGCGGGCCTCCCCTGCTTCGTACTGATTTATGTCTTCATACAAAAACTTGCTTTCTGAACATGCCTTTTCTCGCTTTCTCCAAGTTCCCCATGTGTGTTCTCCCACACAATATGGGAATCTATGCACCTTTTTATATGCACATACTTATGCAGAAACCCATTTTGGGGGTTTATTATTAAAGCAGAATGGAAATGCTGCGTTGCGATTGTAGCCCCTTCTACGAACCTGAGAAGACAAGTTTATGAAAAATACTCATTACAATCCACACACGTATGGATATGTTTCTCTTCCTTGTGTGTGTTTATTTAACAATAATACATATTATAAAGCAATAAAATAGCGTTTCGCAAAGTAAAAACGGGCAAGGATAAGTTTGTACTCGTGTGTTTGTGCCATGGTTGAGTTGGTAGACCACCACTACCACCACCGAAGAAATCTCAACTCGTGGTTTTGTCCACCAAAGAGATATCTATCCTCCGACTTTTCACAATAAATCATGTAACCTACCAAGTAAAAAGTAGCGGGAGCAAATAAACACAGTGGAATATGATAAAGCAGCATCTTACTGAGCAGCAATGTTTTGTAAATTCAGTACAGTTTCTTAACGTATTATCGTGAAAGATAAGCTTACAGAAGGACAGACACCGACGGATTAATATAGTGACCGTTCCTTGCATTACTTTTCTGCCACTAAAGTTACACCCGCAACAATTTTTGTATGAAATATTGTCGTTGCAAAGATATACCTACTCCACATTTTGTGTTTTCTAAGTTTTGCCATTTTGAAAGTATGGTCAATATTTCACTTTTTGGAAAAGAGATTTGAAAATGGGTAACGCGTATATATCATACAAAGATACGCTTGTACATAGGCGCCTGTCAGTATGTATTGTATTTGTGCAAAGTGAAATATAAGTCATCTTGAAGTCGAAACTTTAGCATTTTAATAAATTCGAGTGGGTGAGTTTTTGAAAAATATGAAACGAAAACTTGTTCCTATTAATGTTAATGCACATTAGAGGCAACTTGGGAATATTATTCCGGAGTCAAGTCTCTCGTAAAAAGGGCCAACCATACCAGTATTAAGGCGAGTAATACTACACCTGAGATTGTGGGGATTGGTCCAAAATAAGTCATTCTACTCTAGATGCAAAATGACGCGAAACCGAGGTTTCATTCTCAACTAGACTGTTATAATGTACAGCCAAAAAACCAAAATTGGCCATAAATGACTTTGATGATCTTCGACGAGACATTCATTTGCAGGTCAGAATCCCATTATCATAGAATTTTACCGTTCGCATGATCTAAACCTCTGTGAGACATGATCCAAGTCAGTCGACGTCGATTGCAAAGGTAATAAAATCCCTTTTGATAACTTTGTCGGTTTCATTTGTTTTTTTATGGCACACAACCCATTCCTTTTATACACATACAACTATGAATTCGTCGATCCATGATGCAATGGTATGCTAATTTTTATTTATGGCGCCGTAAAGTTTCTGAAATACTGAAATACCTAAGTTCGAATCACAATGCTTATTGTTCACACGCTGGCAAATGGGAAAAGTCCATTAAGAGATCAAATGAACATGTACGCTACAACAAAGATACTTTTACTTTCGAACAAACTGTCACTGTGACGATTTTTATTGCAGTCATCTTTCAGAGTTTCAATATCATTTTCTCATTATGTTAACGAAAGATTGTTGTAAATCTCATGGGTAAAGTTGTATCAAATGTAATAGTAAAAGTGGCGTGGTTGTAGAAAAGGAGACTAGCGAATGCGAGTGAGCGCCTAATTTGCTGGTAGTTCGTTTGTGTACCCACATTGCCCCGTGGACAAGGTTTATGTACAAAAGTACCGCAGCGTTAATAATGCTTCTACACATTCTGTGTAAACTTGTATTTCAATTAACAAATTCTGGAGCGTATCCCTTGTTCTCTGATTAATAAGTAGCAAATGAATGCATAATTTAGCGCGTATTTCATCTCATTGTGTCATTGCCTCTGTGAGTCAAGATTTGATTGGTAAACTAAAGCAAAGAAAAATTTGATGTAGCGTCGCTAAAAACCCACAATTTTCAAAGCGTATTTGTGAAGTATATATACATAGCACTCCACACACAAATCCCTTTGATTAAACATTTTATGCTCACAAAACTTTCAGTACTGACGACGAACATAAATAGAATTTTGATGCTGGGCGTAGGAACGGACATAAATTCAAAGATTTGGCTCAAAATAAAAATTAATTCTCTATTCAAACAAGAATGGAAATTTTACAATAAAAATGGAACAAGTACAGTGAAAATACAGCCGATGAAATCATTTCTGGGTTGTGCCTACTGATTGGCTTCTCATTCAAGTCCCTCTTGTTCAGAGGAATCTTGTAAAAGGCTTAACTCCACACGGCTTTCCGTCGTCTCCTCGCTGACTCCCTTGCTGTCGAAAAAGAGTCCCTTGCAAGCCCAAGTAAATCTGAAATGCTAACAATATGGAACACCGTATTTTAAATATTTATCTAGGCCTTCTATTGCGTACTGTGCGACTAGAACTTTTTTAACAGCAAAATCCTGTCGATTTTTTGAGTACTAATGTAACATGTCTACACATCCTCGCGTATAAGGTACAGATACGTCATATAAGAGCATGATAATAGAGAAATCTCTATGACCAACGTTAGTATCATACCTATAGTCGGAGAAATCCTTTATAGATATTATGTAAAATATAGCCGGTTCATAAATGCGTGCATTCAAGGGCGATTTGAATTTTATACAGTTAAGTATAAAGTTTGTAGGATAGAATCCTTAAAATAACTTGCCGATCGTTTCAAGCGTCAACGTTCTTAAGTGTAACAAACAAAAAACGTAAGAAACAACAAAGTAGGTATGTATGCAGTTTTGTGAGGTTGATAGTAATACGCGGAAGAAATTCCCGGATGTTAAAAATATGTTTTGCTTCTATTCTCAACTCTAAAATTTTTTTCAATAGGCAACAACTTTCCCTGTAGTTTTCTTCCATTTTTCGTGTCGTGTTTGCTTTTCATCAACTGGAGTTTGGGGTTTTTAGTTTGGAAATTATGCCCGAGATTCAGAAATAAATATACATACATAAAACAAATACGTCCCTATTATACAAAACGTTCGCGATACTTTGCTCCTGTTGGAAGTCAGGTTTGTTCAGTATTTGCGTTATTTGTTGGTCGGTATCATCATCATCGTCATTCTTCTCGTATATAATAGATACATTCCTAGCATCGACTCTAACCGCGCTCTCTCTCTCTCTTCTCTCATCAGAATTCGTATCATTTGCAACCATCTGTCGTCTTCCTGAAAATATTATTGACTGGAGACGGCCACAAAACAGTTTCCCGACTCAAAATTCGAAGACTATCCACCGACGCCGCCGCCCTGAATGAGCAAAATCTAGCATGGTCCTAGTTACTTCTATTTATACAGCTATACAGTTTACAATAGCTGAAATAATAATGCTCACTAACCGAATCATATGGTAATCTGAGCACCGCAGCTTCATGCATAAAAATTTTATATTGTGTTCGTTGCGCTCACTAGAGAAGTAGCAGTGGCGCTATGATGAATTCCTAAACGTCGCTTTCCCTCTCTCTCTCTCTCTCTCCCTCTCTTCCGACACTGAGCTTTTTCTTCCCTTTCCCTCCTTCTATTCACATTGATATTTTAAGCGAACAATACTCTTAAATAAAATATGCTCGCCTTATACACTAAAAATCTTAAAAATACAAAACATAACTCGACACTGCTGCTATATGCACACAAATTGTATCTCTGTGATATACATTAATACACAACCGTTCTTAGTCCGTGTGTAAAGTTTGTGTTTTGTAGCCCAGTAAAAGAGACAACAGCAAAAGGAAAATGAGTACTTTTAGAGTCCGGCGAAGCTTGATGGCGGCTGCTATGTAAATTTAAGGTTTAGGAAAAAACGTCAAGTACACAGATACACGCACATTGATTCTCCGATGACGTGTATCACTCTTGGCCACTTGTATTTCTGCTTTCTGCTGATACTGAAATTACGCGAGCTGAATGAGTTAGTGTGTTGCTAAAGGAGTAAGTGAGCACGTGGGAAAAAGTGAGCAAAGGGGATGTATGCGGTGCTTGATGTAATGTTGGCCAACCAGAGAATAGCTATGTCGCAATCATAATAATAATCATAAGAGGATATTCGATATTTCTAACAAATCCTATTTCTTTTATCTCTAGCATTTCTCTCGATCCTGTAGTATCACAAGCTCACTGCTACTTTTTTAACTGGATTATGATTGAAGCCCTTTCTCGTCGTCAACTACGCGGTCTCTCTTGCAACATAGAATATTTAATAGAATATCCTGCGTATAATATGTCCCTATGTGTGTGTGTGTCTGCGGAACGGTATTTTTCTTTCTAAATTAGAATTACGCGATGCAGTACGCGTGAACGACTCTTGAGTCTTGAGTGTACATAGACGTACGTCGAGTAGGGGAAACAAAACTGGTATACGTTGAGAACAATATTTTTTTCAAATCCATTTTATTAGTTCATTAGTAGAACTGAAGTAACCAACTACACGCCATTCTGGGCACTCAACAAACTTGTACGCGCCAGTCATCCGTGAAAAATCAAATGACTATTCATTTTATCCTGCTTATAATGTCCGGGAAAAACAACAGGCTCTCCTTTTAATAATGTAGAAGGAAGAACTAAAGCTCCAATGAACGGGAATACATATATTCGAATGAATCAAGATATGACTTTACGACGGAAGCGACATATGGATGTAATACGCTCTGTGAAGAGAAAAATGATAGAAAAGTGAGAGCATAGACAAAGTGTGACAGAGAGAAAACTCGACAGAGAGAAAGTGGCATCATATCTGTCCATGTAAGGAAAAGACAAAGACACTGGGAATACCCTATAATGTATTTAATGGTAAAATGGACACGTTGACCAGGCCAGAGTGACATTTGTGGAGTAAAGTTTGGAGACAAGTTTGATGCAATTATCTATGAATCCAGGAAAGCTTTTGCTCTTCTTCTTCGTCTGTTCTTTTACTCTTTCATATGTCCCTTTTACCTACCCTTTTTTGACTTTCCCCTGTCCCTCTTTCTTTCTCTTCCTATCTGCAAAACATATAGAGCCCATTATGTGTACTGAGTACGCCATATTTCACGCCGTCAATGTATCTTTAGATCTAAACTATTCTGCTCTATTATAGATGTAACTAGGTGGTATGGTGATAATGTCAATATGCTGCTACCGTATCTTTTGAAGCACAGTAAAAGTAAAAGAAAGTATTATATACTTTTATACACACCAGTAGTGTGGTTCGAAGTGCCATAAAAGTAAAACCATGATGATCTGAAAGTTTAACTTTTTTTCTTTTCCGCGTTCATCTTCCCTATCGTAGGAAAGAATCTATTCTGTATAGATACAATAGGGCCCCTTAAGCATGTAAGAATGTACGTCTGGAAGCATTTACTGTACAATTCCAGACTATGGAATAGATATAAGGACACAAGGTGTAAATATGCATATTCAAAGGCGGGAATGAAACAAGCAGTTATATAGTACAAGTGCTAGTAGTACTTTCGTTTACAAGCCTTTTCTTGTCTTCATTGATATGAGAATGAAAACAGTAGGAGAGAGAGACAAAGAAAGATAATACAAAAAGCGAGTGAAGATTGGAGAATAGCTTGTAGCAATAGCGCTAGAGCTGCTTCTTCTACCACTCTACCTCCTCCTACTCATCTTCTTCGTCATCATCTTAGTCTTCCACGATGAAGAGTTTTTCTGTCATATTTTTTTGTAAATAGGAAAAGAAACTTTTTTTTATCAATTGGTGTCATCTTGAAGAGCAAACCAATGTTCTCCATTATTTCTATAAAAAAAACTTTAATGTACAACAAAGCACTAGAGTGCTTTAATACCATTTGAAGACGCTATAAAAGTGTCTATATACGGAACAGGGGAGCAGACTAGATATGGAAAGAAAGACCAGCGGATAGAAAATACAGGGAAGGTAAAGGAGGGAAAAGAGGAGGGATTTTCTTCGGGACACACAAGGGAAAAGTAAGCAACAACGTAAAAAAAAGTTTCAATTTTGAAATTCATCACGAGTAAAAGTATATTATAAAAGTGTACTTTAGGCGTAGTTGTTAGTGGAAATGTAGCACGATTGACGATTACCTTTTTGGAAACCGAAACCAACTCCTTGTACTTAACGGTTCCAGGAAGAAAATGCGATTAAGTTCGCGCCATTTCGGAGGCTTTCTCAGAAACCTGTTTTGTGGAAAACCTTTAGCTACATTAGACTTTTTTTTAAAGGAAGTCTCAGCAGTATAATAGATGTTTGAGTCAATCAGGAACCAATCAGGATTGCTTTTTATGGAATTGACATTCCATAAAAAGCAATATTTCCAGTAGAAAATAAGCACCAGTCAATATTTTATACATGAAGCACACTTACAAAATTGTCTGCAGCAGCTGCTGTCATTATTAATATTATTGATGGAGCATACTTAAAAAACAAATTCAAATATTAATGATGTTCCAAAAATAGACGTGGGACGGAGTGCCTTTTTATCTGCTTTGCCTACTTAATAGGTTTCGCATCGAAAGTTTACTGACAGAACTAGTAAATATTCAAGTTTGTAAATACTAATTACCGGTGTATGAATGTATCTTTAGTGCTTGAAGATTTGATTTTGATATATGTAACTTGTGTGTTCTATACGTCACCAGTCCCAAAAAAGTAAGAGAATAAACACACATTTGATTTTGATAGAAAACAGCACAAAATATTGAATGCACTATTTTTATCCATAAATATACAAAGTTTTTTAATGGAGAACTAAACATGTAAGATATTCAAGCAAGCAATATGTACATCATCGTTTCCATATTGATCAATAATTTCCCATTGTATGCCAACAGAATTAAGTTACTAAACTGCTCCAGTCAAATTCACATCAAAACGCCATTATCGGTGTTTATTCAAAAAAGTAGCATCGAAAAGTGATTGAGCATGATGATGACAAATTTTGGCTGTGAAAACATATATGTACATATTCTCCTTACTTTATTTTTATTCTATATGATTTTTACAATTTCACATTTCAGTTTTACTGTTTGGTTTTTAAAGAATCGATTGAATGGGAAAGAAAGTGGATGACAAGTCTGCTACTAATACCACTATCACCAATGGTGGTAGTAGTGCTACCAAAAGCCGTAATAATAATGCTCCATCGACGCTCTGTTGTCTGTCAGAGAAACAATGCTCTAAGGAATAAAACGTAATGGTAGTACTTGCACACACAATATAAATAAATATATATACCATGCACACACTTCCACACTATACAGAAATAATATGTTCCGTCAAGCAAGGGGAAAATAAGAAGAAAAACGAAATACGGGCTAGCAGCAGCAAGTGACTGAGAGTGAACTAACTTTCAGGATAGAATAATAATAAAAGGACAAATACCTTTTGTCCAGCCTCTAATTGCCCCGAAGGAATTTATGCTGGGCGTAAACTTTCTTGAAACATGCTGGTTCCTATCTCTTATTCCATAGTCGTTGTCTCTTTTTTCTATCTTCCTGCCTGTCTCTATCTCCCGCTCTCTTTCTCTTATTAGGTCTTCTTAAGACATTAGTTTTACTTGGTTGTGTCTGTATGCATGTATGTCTGTCCGCTCGATAGCTCAAAAACTATTTAAAATTTTCAAAGTCTGTTTGCACCAGTCTACAGGTATGAGCTACAGCTCGGAGGAGTTTGAAGAAGGGGGTTTGGGGTCAACCGGGGGCCACTTTAAAAATCAACACATGATCTATATATTTTAATCGACATATAGATAATAGGAAGTTATAAAGATTTGCACAATTTTACCCAAATTGGTTGACCCCTTGGACCCCCTGAAGCGGAAATTTGTTTAGCCCACAACGTTAAAACGGTAAATCCGTTTAAGATGAGGATTTTCACTGACCAACTTGTAGTGACAAGGACTATAGCAAATGTCAGCATGACATATCAAGGACTTTTTTTTACTTTTAACATAACATCTAAAGCTCAAATTTGGTACACAGATACATTATATGTACTTGCATATGCATACCAAGTTTCAGCCATATTGGTTAATAATAACTTTGGCTCCAGAGGGGGTCAAAAAAATCATCACCATTAAGATATATGACAATTGACATACCTACTCAGTTTTTATGAAGACCTCCTTTTGCAAACTTCCAAAAGCTTTATTTCCTTTCATTCGCTTTATATCTTACTCTATAGGCAGCTACTGTTACTTATTTTTTCCGCCTTTTTAAAGTTTACCCTTTAATTTTTTTCTCAGACTGTAAGTATATATATTGTGCACGAACAATACCACCCAGTAGGCATGTGTACGTTTACTTGCCTTTCATTCTTACATTTTGTACTTATACCTATCAAAAATGCATATAACGACGATGTAGTCGTCTTTTCTGTGCAAGGATGATGATAGTGGTGAGTGAGTGTGATCTCTTTTTTCAACAAATGAACAAAGAACATTATATGGACAGTGAAGAAATATCATAAAATTATTGCACATATTTCTCCCTCCCTGCAACTACCAGCACTAATTTTGGTGGGGATGGCAGTGATACCCTGATTTTAGTTGGTCCTCCTTAAATGCTGAGTAGCTTTCCATGTGGGTAGTAAGTAGTGCAAACAAAAACGATGAACAACTGGTAAAGACACTGATACCAGCAGCCGTGGTAGTAGTAGCCACAATGAAAATGATGTGTACACAGAACGTTCGTTTCTAAAGAACTGGAAAAATGTCTCTTTTCCCTTTCTTTTGTACATTTTAAACTTTTTTGCATTAACTTCACTTTCTTAATGTGCTCTCCGTATTACTAGGATACATTTTCCACTCACACTGGTCTAAACACAAAAGGCGGTGTGTGTGTATGTATGCATATCTATACGTACTTACGTCTCTCCTTTTGTTTCTTACACTGCGCTGCAGTAAGCGGAATTAGGCAAAAAGAGGATTGCATTATTGTTTTGTTGGTGAGAAAGATATGGAAAAAATGGAGGAAAGACAAACAAAAAAGAGCACAGTCCTCTCATTGTTTATGAATTTTTAACCTTCGCTGAAAGTCGCGTCAGTCCGACTCTCTCAATACCCCTGTAACTGCTTTTTTTCCAGGGTTTACTCTCATTTACTTTACTTTTCCGTAATGCCAGCTGCTGCTGCTGCTGCTACTACTAAAACTAGTAGCAGTGCAATGTTTTCTTGGCGAAATGCTGGTGTACAAATAAATGTGTAAGTTTTACTTTATTCCTACATAACTTTGGGAAAAGTGTCCTTTCCTGTCGACTCTGCCTTGCTGCTGCTGGTAAAAGTAAGTTAAGCACATGCACAAAAATGGTCTACTTTGCATAAATGCAAGAAACTACGTAATCGGTAGAAGACAAAGAACGATTCTTGTAGACATGCTTTTTACTTTCGCCTCGTTGGGACCTGTTTTATTCACTTTGGAGTAAAAAAAAAGTTATGAGATGGCAAATGTTTTCCAGCTTGTATCCAAACAGGTATCTTCCATCGCAATCCCCGTGAAAAAATAAAACTTTTTTTTGGCTGCTTTTCTAAATCGCTCGGCTTGGATGGTCAATAGTAGTATGGAACTCTACTGATTGTTGTAAGAAAAAGTAATCATTGTAAGTAAGTTGTTTTCGTTTAGTTGGTACATGGAAATCTTGCTACCTCTCCAGAAAGGGACCTACTGTTATACACCGACTTGGCCCTGTATGGGAGACACATTATGTGGATTGAAGAACCCCCCATTGAAAACATCAATATGACGACAAGTTTGTAATAACGGAGAAACATGATATTTTCTTGGTACTGCTCAATCACAGCATGATCATGTATACAGAAACAACCTATGTAAGATTATTATGCTGTCGAGTTTCATGGTTATAAAGGAAAGAAATCGTTTAAAAAGTAATTTTAATGAAAAAATTGCAAAAAAATGTGATCCCCCCAGAGGAAAAATAATAGTTCACCGAACATCAATATAAAAATACTGATAGCAATGTTCGTCATCTCTTCATCCCAACATCAGTTTTTTTTCGTATTCTGTTATTCAGTTGTTTGGGGATACTAAAGCGTAGTCACTTTTCCAGGGGATATAAGCTCCTTCATAACGTTAGCGAAACTGTATAGATAGTTACAGGCTATTGAAATGCCAAACGCCTTCCGGTCCTCCTCATACTCCTTTTCCTTCATCATCATCTCTCTGCTTGCCTTTTTCATTTTACACTCCCATGGTGCCTTTTTGCAACGACCACGACATGCAGCTTCGTTTCCCTTTCATGTTTTTTTGGTGGGATTGTAAAAAGAAAATTCGTCAGGCTGATTTTTTTTCTTACAATATATTAGAAAGGTAAAGATGAAATTGGAGGAGGACACGATGGACGTGTTGGAATGATGAGTATATGCCTCCTGCATCACTACAGCGAGAATATCGTGCAGTTTTGACTCTTCAACGAAGACGTTTTTCCAGCTTTGTATCATTTTTTGTTGCAGTGTGCGTTACACGCATACATATCATACAAGAGCTACAAAAACATTTGTTTGCCTCTTGCTGCCAGACTTTTTTTTCTAAAAAAAATCCTTTTTTGGTGGAACATGAAATGGTCCCTTGTACACAACGTCTTCGCTGTCTCCATTGTAGTACTCTTTATATCCTCTGCTATACTAGTACACTAGTGTGGGACTAGGGGTAATAGTAAAAAAGAGGAAAATGTTAAGCGAAGCATCACATCGGATCTCATATAGACACTCATGTGCCCACATGACGACCAGAAAAG
Organism: Callyntrura guangdongensis; assembly: GCA_027744295.1. Taxonomy (NCBI): domain Eukaryota; kingdom Metazoa; phylum Arthropoda; class Collembola; order Entomobryomorpha; family Paronellidae; genus Callyntrura; species Callyntrura guangdongensis. Next base: position 25,048 of record JAHZNB010004401.1, read on the forward strand.
GGAAAAGAACTACATTAAAAGGAACAACAAAAGAGATTTGAAATAAAATCCCATCAGAGTAAGAGAGAGAGAGAGAGAGGAATAGATCTTGAAGGAAATAGTAAAAGATAGCGATTTATAAAGGCATAAAGCATGTTTATATTCGCATACAGTGGTATATAGTGCATACTTCCCTTATAAAAGTGTGGAAGGATTCAATTTTTTCAGGCTGGATTTTTTGGGGAATTGAGATTTGATTGAAAGAGGAATCTCATCTTGCAAAAGGATAATACACACACATGCACAGAGAGAGAGATAGAAGAGAGTGTGTGTTGTGGGTGTGGAGGAATTGGAAAGGAAGCAAACTGAGACAGATAGCGGACGACGAAGAAGTGGAAGCGGGGAAAGAGACGACACAGAACAGGAAAAAATGTTTGACTTTTTTCTACTTGTAAAATGTAGCGTCAGTTTATTGAAAGTCAATTCAATATTGAATGTGATATGATGATGCTTAATATTACTACTATATAAATGGGGAAAATGAAAGAGTGGGTAAGCGATGGAAGGAGATGGATGTTGTCGGATGGAATATAGGAACAAGTTAAAAGAAGCCTGTGGCAAGTCTTCAGCATCTACTCATCTCTTGAGGTACTTTCCTGGTTTCAACCCTTCGAATAATAATAATAATAATAATAATAATAATAACAAGAGCTGCGCTGCGGTATCACAAGGGCTAGGCCGTTAATAAAAAATTACCCGTTAATAATATACATAACTTAATACAAAGCACATAATTAACTGAAAGGATTTGGTTAATAATAGCACTGTGAGGTAGAAGGGATTGGTATATGGACGTACATATTGGGAACATAGTGAAATGGACGTACATTTTTACAGTATTCATTTTTCACTTATGCCATTCCCACAAAAACCCAAAACATGGCAGACGTGCCTTGTGTCACCAATTCATTTGACTTTACTCATTCATCTAAAGTTATTTAATTACTGAGCGAGGTTTCTGGTTAAATCAGGTAAGTTTCCTAAAAATATATTTTTTTATTATTTATTTCGAAAGTCAACTGTTGCAAATTTACCAGTTAGCTTTAACTAGCTAAACAGTTTCCTTAATGTATTTGTGACAGTTTATTGTTAGTTTTAAACAATACATAAAATCGGCTTTTATTTGTTTTCCGTGTTTATGGCAAGAGGCATGAATTTCAAAAATCAGAAACCCGTCATGCTTTGGTTTCCGTATTTTATTAAGCGCTTATGAATTTTAAAGTTGTTTGCTAAACCATCCATCCCAATAGCTATATTATTCCGTTTGAGAGGTTGTTTGTAGTTGACAAACAACTTGGCTTTTCAAAATAATACAAGGCGGGTGACATTTCATTGTCACTGTCAGTTTTATGTATTTGTATTTGTGATCAAGTCAGCAACATTTCCTGATTTGCTTCCTGTTTGCTTTAATCGTTTTAGAATAAAACTCAAATTCGAATTGAAATAGTTTTAATTTAGTTAACATTCAGTCGTTAACAGAAAACAACGAAAATTATTAGCAGCACTTATCATTATTATCACCATGAATTTTATCAAAATTAACAAATCTAACATTCTTTCTAAAACAATGGCCCAAATGGAATTGTTCAAGGCCATACCCTTAATAAGAAAATGGGTACTTTATCATGATCCCACACAACCCAGCAGAATCATAATATCTTTCAAAGGTCTTAGCGCAGTTAACACCAAAAAGCAAAAATATTTAACGCAAAAGTTTGGGATATACAAACTGCTTGCCATAATGCTGATTTTCCAGGTACTTTACGAACAAAAGGTAAGCTCATATGAATTATCATCAAAACATTTGGAGGCAACCAAGGAACGAATTGTAGGATGTTTTGGATTAGTTTGGGTTTTGACCGGCGCTGTAATGGTACATTTCATCAACCAGAAACAATCTGACATAATTGTCTATCTAAACAGCCTTCTGCAACTGGAAAGAGAGGAATCAATGTTGCCATCTGTTCAATCACAAAAATCCCTAATGGATATTCTGGGTATCCTATGCTACCCCATTATGCTGTCAAACGGCATCTTGCTGCCATTCGGATTCGTTTTAGTTTTCCATTGGAATAATCCGTGCAAGTGTTCCCTAATTGGCTACTTTCTACTGTCAAAATGTCATTCAACGTCTGAATATGCAAAATATTTCGAAACAATTCCGTCCTGGTGTGCAGTTTTGGTGACAACGGTTGTAGAAGGTGTCGTTTTCCTGGGTAACGTTTACATCTGGATTTTTGGTGCGAATGCAATTATTTTTTCAATATCCGTCCTACACCTTCTGTCCATATGGATAGTAAATGATACGACTTTAAGGTAAATCTAAATATAATTTTATACATATAATATGATTCCATGGTCTTATCTTAAATTTTCAATCTAAATCACTGGTTTTTAAGGGTTGGGAGTCTAATCAGGAAAAGTACAACTGCAGCCGAAGTGATACAGAACGCAAAAGAGTATCGCAAAGTTATGATCATTGGAACAATATGCAACGAGGCTCAAAGTGAACTCTTACTGTTCGTCATAGTTTCCGCAATATCAGCACTTGCCATTTCGCTAGCCCTTTTTGTTAAAAATGTCCGTGGAAAAAGCATTGTATTGCTTGCTTTTCTAGGAATGTGCGTGTTGGACACGATAATATTCTTGTTGGTAGTTCTGAGTGGCATGGTTGCTGTTCATCGAAACGCGAGAAAGTCGTTGGAACAAATGAAAAGAAGCGAGTGGCATTGGAGGCAGCTGCCACTGGGGAAAGGAGCCACCACAAGAGCTTTGGAGGCTAGATGGAGAAGAATGTTTTTGAATTCATGCGCTAGTATCAATATCAAATTTGGAGACAGTAACTTTATTGAAGAGCTGACCCCATTAAGATGTATTGATTTTGCAATTGATTTATCAGTGCAAATTATGCTACTGCGATGGTAATAATAATAATTAAATAACGTGTATATATATATTTAGTACTTAAAAAGTAATTGTAATACATGTATTGGGTAGAGTTTTTAAATATGCAGCATGCAAATTTTATATAAAAATTGTACAGTATTTACGCATTTCACAAATTTTGTAATGTATACTTAAAAGTATACTAGTAGTTTAAATTAGTACATAACTTTTACAGTAAGTTTTTAATGGGATGCTTAACCATCGGCTAATCACTTAATGGTACCTGGATATTTATTTAAATATGAATGCATTTTTAATTCATTCTCGACGGTGCATTCATAATATCTTGATGCATCAAATGAAGCTTTTACATGCACTTTGTGTGAAAATACCTATAGTGCCATTGGGGACTTGCATTAAGAACATCACGTAGGTAAGATGTATGAGTGGATTTTGACCATGGTTAGATTCGACCTAGGGGGGTCAGTAAAAATTTTCCGTTTTTTCCAATAAAAAATAAAGTTGATCTCAATCGACTCAGAATTTTATTCTCTTTAAAAAACGCCAGGGCGTTTACTCAAAATTCACTATTTTTACCTGGCATTTGTTATTTATTAGAGACCGGCGACAAGCCAATTCACTAATTATTTCCACCAAGTCTGTCTACGATTTGATGTGTTAAGTTAACCAAACCTTTAATGTGTCAAACATCAATACTCATTCAATTAAGAACTTGTCTGACGATATCTTTTAAAGTTGTACACTAAAAAATTTGAAATAAGCCGCTTTAGAACACATTTACAGTAACTGTATAAAATATACATGATGAAATACACAGATTAAAAATTTCGACCCGACTTTTAATAGAAAATTTACTAGGTTGTAAATAGGGCTTCATTGTAAGCAAATGACTTACAATTAGGCAACCCATTGCGATTTATCCATCCATTTAAAAAAATGTTGACAAAAAGTGATTACGTTCAGAAATTTTAAAAATATTCTTGTCTTATATGCTATGCTTACAATGAAATTTATTAACTACAATTGATTTTTATCTTATTAATGAACTTTTCTTAAACTGTTTTAAGAGAAATGAAATTTTACTATTCACTGCTTTAGCAGCCAAACTTTATATGTAATAGGTTGGATAGAAACGTATGTCCCACTAGGGTATTCATGTATTTGTGCAGAATTAATTGCTAAAACTTTGCGACTTTATTTCATATAATTTAGTGCTTTTACTCGAGACAGAGAGAGAGTATGGATATATTTGTGTTTGAGTTTGAGTTAGTTTTGTGTTCAACCAGACAACAGATATTCATAACAAATAGTTTTATAATTAATAATTATGTTATACTTTCACTTTGCATTGTACCCAAACACATTGTATAACACACTTTGACTCATTGACAGGTTGTTGTGTAATATTGTAATTTAAGCAACAGGTTAGATAATGTTTTGTCAAGAAAAATGAATGGTTATTACATCAAAAACATGAATATGATACAAATGCAAGTTAAAAATACAAGAAAGCATAGGAAATTGATGCCACTCAATCAAATGAGTTAACTTCAATATTTACACGAGCATATTTCTCACGGAAGCTTTACGTCGAAATTGATGCATTAGCATGAGTTTGCCTACCCCTGTATTTCAATCTAAAAACGAACTGATGCTCGACTACATTCAGTCTATGGGCAGGGCCCCGATCTGGCTCCCAGGGATCCAGATTCGACTTTCTGGGAGTCGGATCGGGATCCCTGGGAGCTATGGAACTGTATAAAAGAAGCGAGTTGGACTTTGAAGGAGTCTTATTCGCTTCCCTTTTCAGTGACGATTTCGAAAAACGTTCACGCACAAAATTTGTGATTAGTGCACAAGAATTTGACTTACCATAGAATCAAGCAAAAAATACTACACATTTAATCCTGAGCACAAAGTTTTTTGAGCCCAAAATAAATGTTCGAGCGAGTTATAAAATATCAATATTTAACAATATCTTGCAAAATAATGTCAAAATACAAAATAATAATAATAATGTAATAAACTAATAATGATAAAATGATAGTCATACATTCAATATTTAATATTAAGTAGTCAGTAGCCAATAGTTGATAGTAAAATTACATGAATTAAAAATGTGAACAACAACATTCCATATTATATTCAATATAACACCATTATTTCATATTTATTTGTAATGCTTCACTTTTTGTTACTGTTATCATTCATTTACACAAACAGAATGATTCTTAAAAATCAAGGTATCTCAGCTTCTTCGTAGTTCGATTTGCTGATCAATAAATATGCCCGCCGGCGCAAATGATGTTATATAATTCACAGATAAATAATCTATTGATGTAAAAGTTTAGCATAATTATTCTTTGCTTAACTGCACAGGGTATGAAATCTTCAAAAGAGACATGAAAATGTATGTATAATGTTTCTCATTTGGCTATATTATATAAGATTTTAAATTGATTCACAGACGGTATAAAGGAAGAGGATCGGGCTCCCTGTTTTTAACTTTTTATCCTTGGTTCCAAGGATCCCGATCGGGACCCTGCCCATACACTGACATTGTTTTTTACTGTATATCTTTCATTCTCACATAAGATACTTTCAACTTTCATAACGTATCTACAAAAGACATGTTGCTACTTTCAACTAGAGATATGGTTTTATGAGATTTCTATTTGCTTTTCTTAAAAACGCTTTGAATAAATGCAAGCACAATGGAATCTCTCCAAAAATAAACTTTACGGAAGGAGGAGCCAAGAAACTGTCTTCCTGAAAGAAATGATGTTGTGAGACTTTCTCTCATTCTCTCTTTCTCCCTCTTCATTCTCTTATGTGTATAAAAAGTAAGTAAACTGTAAAGCAATTACTGTTATTGTTGCGGAAGAAAGACATTTTGTTTTGGAATGGTAACATCCGCAATATTTTTTGTATGGCAGGAAACAAGAGATATTAAAATTGAAGATTCTATCAAAAAGTGTATGTATAACTACTGATTATAAGTCCAAACTGCTTACGACAATGACAATACAATGTTGGTGTCCATGCATTGTACGACCGTATAACTGTTTTTGTGTGACACAACGATAATAAAAAATGGTACGCAATTGTACAACCACTACCGTCATCAGCTTCATCGTTATCATCAGATATGTGGTAGAGCCGAGTTGTCGTAGTAATACTAAGTACCGTTAAGAAAACTGTTGACAAAATTGTATACAGTAGTATCGATTGACATAAAATCTGAGCATAAACTACATGAAAATCTATTATCACAGCAGCGCACACAACCACCGCCGGTCTATGAAGCCAAACTGTACACTTGTACTGCTACTACAACGATTATTACAACTGCTTCATGTAATGCCGACTGCGACTAGAAAAACTGTCGGCTAAAAATTTTATTACTCCACTACAACGACCAGCCAATACGGCTTTCACTCTTTCCTGTGAAAAATGCGGAGAGCAAAGGAGTCATATATTTCGCGGTTCGGGTTCAAGTCCATGTAATAATGTCAATATAAACGAAAATCGTGGATGAGCCAATTGATGATCATCTTCATATGATCGCTCATCTCGCGTCCTATAGGGCATTGCACTCGTATCTGGTTTGTTCCACTGTCGAAAGTACGCGCGTCTTCCGTAATAATTATATTCCTGTGTTATTACTAAAGCACCGCACATAACATTGTCTTATATAATACACCAGTGCCTCTTCCCAGGCTCATCATCATCATTATCGTTGACCGTAACATGCTATAGATCCATGCACTTTATTTTTATATTTGTGCTCTCATGAAGATGTTCGACGAGCAAGCAGAGAAAAGAAAATAAGACCGTAAAAGCAACCCAGAAGGCTTGACGGTCGAATCTTGATGGCGATTATTATATTTCCCAATGCAGTCTATTACAAAATATATACTTACATTGTTTTTATCTGGGAAAAATGCACAGACTACAAAAACACACACATTGGACAATGATAATATCATCTCCTCTTTTCAGGCAATTCTGCGATGAGATTGATTCAGTTTGTTCAACCATATTCCTATCCCTCAGTAGTTACGTTAATAGCGCTACTTCTTTCTGGTATTATGTTTCCTTGCTTTTACCATCATCATCATCAGAAGACTCATTTCATATGAAATCTATCCCAGAACTACCTCGAGAAATAGCCATATTCCCATACATCATCATCGCCATCAGGATTGCCAACCGTTTTTTATTTATCAGAGTGCAATGTAATATACTGGCGATTATAGGACATGATCGGGCTATTGCTGCTGAGGATGGTATTAGAAAAGCAACAACATCAAGTACATAAAGAACCATTAGTCTTGTTTGTTTCAATACTGGTTTCTTCAGGTTTGTTCCTGGGTAAACCATTCATTTCCTATTGATAAGGGCAATACGTAAGTAAACCTCGGTGAAAAGAGCGGAATCAATTACGCTTGTTTCAACAGTCTACTTGATACTTTCAAAAAAACTGGAAACAGACCCAGCTGCTGCAACAAAATCCATTTCGGAAAGCAATGTAGGTATTTGTATGATCACCATAATCATCATCATCATCATCATCAACAACAACAACATTCATCTAGTAATAGTCGAGTTGGTCCAAGTTATATTTTATTTTTGGAAAAAGCGGAAAGGTAATATAATTGCAGGCAAGTTGTAATAATACTAATAGAGCATCTTCATTTTCCTTTTTCTCTCATGATATTCATCCACCAGGACAACACATACATACTAACATGGATACTTTTTCTAATGCATGGCTGAGTTTGCTGGAACAATATAAAAAGTTGTGGAAGGTGAAAGAAAAAGAGTACACAAAGCAGACTAAAGAGGTTTGAAGCTAAGCCAGAACTGCCGTTCATAGAGTAATCCATCACGGACAAAATGGGAAAAAGTTAACCCAAGTGCGTAATACATACAGCAACAAAACTGGAAGGAAAGTAAAAAGATTGGCAGCTTTCTATGGTACACACATTGTTTGTTCCAATGTTGATGGTGGTGGTTAACTTGATCATTTTCCACAGTATTTTCTACAGAGAGCTAATGTTTCCACTGAATGTGTTTTTGTCTACTTTTGTATAATATCTGTAAGTGGGCTCCATTGCATTTCTTAAGTAGTTGTTCAAAAGGCAGTGGAAAAGTATCAGCGCTGATGTTGATATTGATGGCGCTGCTGTTACTGTGCACAATGCAAAAAGGTGAATAAAGTAAGAAGGATATTTTGCCTCTTTTCTAACTCACTGAATTCCAATAGGATAAGGCATGCATCATAATAAGTCGAATTGTAAGATGCAGGTTATTGCTTCCAATCATCAAATGGAATCTAGTTGAACGGCATTCGAATCCAGAAGAGTTACTCACTCTTCTCTCCCTGTCTCCTTCTCCCCACCCCCTTTCTCTCGTTCGTGGTAATAATAAAATGGAAAGTGCATATCGCACCGCCAGCTCCGGCTTCATCTTGCCGTGTAGCCTCTCAGAAGACACGGCTCGCAAAGTAGGAGTGATGATCCATGATGGCGGGTAACAAACAAGAACAACGTCTAGCTGCCTACCTAAATGTATTGTAATATGCAGATATGTATGTTATTATCTTCTGAAGGAATGATGGAATGTCGCCTTCTTTTCGCTACTTTAAAACAGAAAAACGAAAACATGTCTTAAAATATTCACATGTTTGTGAATACCTACGTACAAAGTCATTTTCCAACCTGTCAATTTACTGTCGTACCTTTTTACATACCTACAACACCACCTACACTGCTAGCTAGAGTAGAGTAGTTTTCATTCTTCTGGTGATTTCTTCACCAACTGTTTATACGAACCGGATATTTGCCTTGGTTTCACAATACTCAGCTCATTGTGCACGCCATTGTCAGTAGGGTTACATTACAACAAAGAGAACAACGACACGTGTTACCTGTTTAATATAACTAGGTATTATGTGCAAGCCCATTTATTTATCTGTTATCTTTTTACTAGATGTACATATGTTGTACATATATCGTCGAACATTGCGATATCTGACGCGCCATCGTCTAGTACCCACTATTATTGGTAATGATGATAATCATCATGATGACGGGAGCAATATACAGAAGAGTGAATTGCAATAAAAGAGAATCAAGAACAAAAAAACGTGCTTTTACTAGCACAGAGCGCAAAAGAAAGTATGATGGAGAAACCTTTGCCTCGTATTATCATCTGCTTAATCCTTCTGTGAAGTAGGGAGCGATCCACTTTTTTTTCTATTATGACGCATCAATATGTACACGCACACACGGTTATTAAGTACTAGACATTAACAGGGAAAGATAGGGAGTAGGTATTTATGTGTGTAGGTTGGTACATTAGTATTTATGTATCAATTTCTGTACACGCAGAGTCTTAAACTTGTACTCGGTAGACACGATGTACAAGTAACAAATACCACCACCACAGCGGATACATCCTTGGCGGCAGTTAAGCTCCCATCAGCTATGTACTGTGCCTCTTTTTTTCTCAATGTTAAGCACTTCCCGAATCATAAAAAGGTACATGCACAAAACTGGGATGTTGGTGACGGCACAGCGCTGTTGATAGAGTAAGTCGTAATAGAAAAGGAAGAACGATAAGCATAGTGAAAGAGTTTTTTTCTTCGTTCCTCATGTTCCCTTCGTTCGTTCCCTGGCTACTGCTCCTACTTCAATTTGAGTGAAATAAAAGAGGAAAAACAAGTAGTCTTACATCTTCTGACAGCCCAGAGAGAGAGAGAGAGAGAGAGAGAGAGAGAGAGAGAGAGGAGAGGGGGATTGAACAAGAATGAAAGAAAGAAAGAGCAACACGAAGAGATCTCATGGATTTTGCATTACATATAAAGGAGAAATGGCAAGATAACCTAAATAATTCAGAGCGAACTAATCCCCTATGTTTCAGCATACAGATATGATCTCAAAGGAAGTAGAGGCGATCATGAAAAATGAATGAAGATAGGCAGGGGAAAACAAATCCCAGAAGAGCGACGTTCTCTCCTTCATTCCCTCTCGCATACCAGGATTGCTTCTCGAGAATGTCCTGTATAAAGCCCAAACAGCATTAGATTTACTTGGTTAGACTCACGGTAATAAGAACTGTACTGGTAGTAGCAACATCAGATGAACACATCAGAAGAAATGGTGGTGGCCCTAGCAAAATAGGGCGCACCAGTGGTTGTGTTAGTGAAAATACTAGTTGTCCCCATTGTATTTCCATACGACTAAATATATACCTTCGTATTACATAAGATTGCATTCTTTTTACGTAATTTTGTTAGAAAAGGTCCTCATCTCACTTTTTATAAAAGAAAACACACAGAGAAAGACGCCAGTATTTCCTTCCTTTTTTGTAATACTGCTAGTGCTACCACCAGCACAGCAACACCAGTTCAAGTTCACGCTCTTCGTCCTCTTTTTTTCTGCGTCTTCATCCCCTCCCACTGCTTTTTTCTTTCCTTTTTTTCTCTGCACACACCGACGCGTTGAGTACGAGGAGAATATATTTGTATTATTGCATGCAAATCACATAGTGACACCCTAATTACATCCTTGAGAAAGTGACATATGTGTATAGTAGAGAAGTTGGAAGAAGGAATGAACTAACGACAAGGAAGGAAGAAGATGAAACTTAAAAAAAAAAGAGGAGGAAAGCCTTCAGGACACAAAAAAGGACGTAAGATGCGAAAACGAGAAGGAGAGAACGGGGGGAGGGGGGGTTAGAGTGAGAGAATATGGTCAAGTGCACAACGCGATAACGTGGTACACACACAACACAGTTTCACAATTTTTTCCGCATAATGTCAGAAATATTTTCCCATCTTCAAAAGCAGTGGCGGCTCAGAGAGAAATGGAGAATATTCATTTCTTTCATTTTATTCTTACCAGCTCTGCATGCATAAATGCGAAAATATTTATATGCCTATGATATGAATGTATAATGCACGTATGTTGTCTTCTGTATTTTTCCACCCAACAAATAAAATCCTACTTTTTATTTGATATATTAATAGATACACATGAAGTTGATAGTATTAACCATACTGCTCATATTTTGTTATGGAAGAACGTATTTTGTTCGGACTGATTGTAAGAATACGTACATACCTTACCCTATAGGCTCCACTTAAAACGCGACATAGGGGCAGAAAATATTACATGCCGTCTTCCTTTCCCGTTGTGTAGAGCTATCTGACGAGAAGCTTTCGCAATTCTGCTAAGGTATTTTACTTTTTCTTGTTAGTAGAAAATAAATGTGCCTTGTCCACATGCACGTATAAATACGAATATAATTGTAATTCTCTTGTGATCACATTCCTGAGCCGAAAGAAAAGATACGAGCAGCGTTGTAGGAGCCGCCGTTGGAACAGCGGCAGTTTTGTAATTTAAATATTGAACTGCACGACTCTGCCTGGTGATAAAGAGCTAGACTAACCAAGTGGTATATACCCATGTTTTTGTGTGCTGAAGCTGTGCTGCTACAGAAAATGGACAGAAAACGACGGACAGTTGAGAGGCTCCTTATTTTGTGGAATGTGCTGTAGCACGTCGTTTCTAATGCAATAAACTTTATATGGATAAATATTTCTATGTAGGGATACATATTTGCCCATGTCAACACACTCACAGGCACACAGTGTTCACATTGGAATCCTTAAAAAACCGACAACGGGAGGGAAATACTTCCTAAAAAAGAGTGGAAAAATAAAATGGGACAAGAGCTTACATTTATTCATCTCGGTTTGCAATGAATACCAAAGGAAAAAAAATCAACGGTGGGACTTTCCCTTTTTTCTCTATCTTATTCTTCTTCATGGTGAACTTTAAACCTGAAAAAAATAAAAATGCCTACAGCTTCTTCTTCTTCTTCTCTATTTCCATCTCCCTAGAAGAAAAATGCACGGCGTCCAAAAAAACGCACCACGCATCCTCTCGCCAATATAATATGAGAGGGAGCTCGTGCGTAGACGAGGTTTTAACAGGTATCACGTAACTGTTAACATTTCTTTTGTCGGTGTGTTGTCGTCGTCAGGCGTTCTCCCACTTCTCCCAAGAATCATCACTACAGTCAAAGAAAATGGTAATATAAGCGTAAAATGAATTTAGATACGCACACTAACTAACAACGCAAGTCATGCATGCATGCATGCATCTAGTATCCTTCAAGCGAAGAAAAGAGGAAAAAGCTCACACATACGTTTGTGTATCCATTAAAGCACACACGGCAAGATAAAGAAATGCTATTGGCAACTGGTTGAGTTTTTCGGGATTCTTGGAAAGTGTCTTTTTTCCTTGTTTTTTAGAGATGGTAAAAGATGCTGCTGCTGTTGATGATGATGACGAAGCCGACTAACTACCATTACTGGATCCATTACATAAACCTAACATACATTTGAGTATGCACGTAACGACATTTTAGAAAACAGTTACGAAAGAGTCAACAGAGAAGGAGAGTGAGAGAAAAAAACACGCAACAGAAGAATGGAAATATAAGGAGCAGCAATCTTGCGGTAGTAAGATGAGACATATCACCAAAGAAAACTCATTCTCAGCCCTGAAGCAGGCCACTAAAAATGAGAAAAACAACTAACCTTATAATGTGTGCCTTTGTAGTTTCATTTTACAAGCTATTGTTGGAGACGGATAAAACTGGATTTTGGAAAGCAGATAGAGAAAGAGGGAGAAAGCACCGAACTGAGACGAAAATCTACTGAGTAAAACAATTTAGAACCTTTTCTGTTTTCTTCTTTTCCTCGTCACATACTTTCTCTGTTCTTTTTCTTTCTCCTCCTCTTCCTCCTCTCCAGACAATTGCTAGATCTTCTTTTCAAGCCATGTTTGAGGTCATAAGTGTGCTAACGAGGAAGAAACACAGGAAAGGGTGAAAAAGTAAGAAAAAAAACCTGGCAACTAATACTGACGTTTTTCTTGCAAAGAATGCGTAAGGAAACGTACAACAGAAAAGATTTTTTTTGTCTCCGTACGACAAACACACGAACGCATCCACTAATACATTGCCGTTTAAAAACAATGCTTTTTATACAGCGCCCTGTGTAATAAACACAACTCACACTACATATTTACTCAATATGTTTTGGCTCTTCCGTTTGTCTTTTTTTGCTCCGACAATTGAACACAACTTGGGTAGTTACAAAAAGGGAAAAGGAAAAAACAAAAAAAAAAATCAAACAAAAGATCAGCAGCAGTCGTTGTCGTTCTCATCATCGTCATCATCATCACGGCGATTGGATGCAGAATAGGAACATTTGAAAGTGAAAAAGGTCAGCCTTGTGTATCTATTGGATGATGGGTCGACAAAAAGCGACAGTACACACAGAAAGAGACTTTTACCGCATCTACATATATGTACTCACTGGAGATGTATCTCTGCAAGATTAGAAAAGCTTTTTTTTTCTTGTTCAAAGCTTAAATAAGATTGAATGAGAAAAGAGAAAAAAGAGTTGTACTTCGGGAAAAAAGAAAGAAGGCTATAGAGAAGGATAGAGACAGAGCCAGAGAGAATGTGTGACGATGATGGCATAAAGAGCAAAAAAAGAAACGAAGAAAAGCTTTAGCTGAAGCCAAGCTGATCTATCTTGAAATGCCGTAATAGCTGCTCTTTTATATATTGCCTGAGAAAGTTCGAACATGACACCACTTTAAGACAACTCTCATCTCTTTACCAGCTCGTTTATCCGGTGCAACCACTACTACACCACCATATAATGCACCTTTATTTAGTATTACGGCTGCTACTAAAACTCTCAATATCTGGTATAAAATGAAAGTGCTGTATACGTACACAGGACGACGCGACACACACACACTCGCACATAGATTGAGTGAGCGGGAGAGAGATACCAGTGCTCAGCAACCTCTTTATAACGGTGTCAAGAAAAGCAATGTAAGCATCTACTTAAAATGAGCATGCATTTATACGTCCGCCGCGACTTCTATCTGTGCCATTACCATAGAGTAGATAACGTTCACCCGTTTTGGTAGTTGTGTAGCTTATGTCTCCGCTTAAACGACGCGCTAGGTTTTACTTCATTGACGCCGCGCTCGTTCGTAGTAAAGTTTCACGCAAAGCTTCAGTGTCGTTAAATATGTACGTATTTACGACACGTAGGCGCCCATATACATGGGTAACTATAGACAAACTTTCAACAAAAGTCAGGTTTTCACACACTGTCGACTTTTAAGGAAACAAAAGAGGGACATTTTTTCCTAGGGAGTATTTTCTCCCTTTCTCCCCTTTCTTTCTCTCTTTCTTCATCTTAAATTGAAACTGGAATTCTCTTACTAGTAGCCCAGTTTTAGATGTTAATAGCAGTAGTAAGAAAACGATAACATTATGCAGCAGAACCAAGACACAAGAATCGGAGAAGTAGAGAGAGAGAGAGAGAGAGAGAGAGAGAGTGGTCTGATGTGGCTACGAAAAGGCGGCTGAAAATGCGACTGAGTGAGAACGGAGTGGTAAATTGATGCATAGATGACAAGACTAGAGGGAGTAAAGTAGAGGGAAAGAAAAGAAAAGTGATAATATGATAAGTTCACTTGGCAGTCGACCGTTGAAATGAGAGAGTGGGAGAGTAAGAGCGAGAAAGAAAAGAGGAACTCGCATGTGTGCTTTTGTTAGCTTTGAAAAACGTTTTCGTCAACGACTTCATCCTCCATTTCGCAGTGTATCTTGCCAGGGCCACCAGAAAGAACCACTGTTTTCATTGGGAAGCTAAAGATGAGAAGAGCATAAGGGAGATGAAGAAAGGCTTTGCACACCAGTTCGGGACAAATACAACTACTTATCATCAGTGTCGGAAAGACACACAGAGTCATGTGCTACCCTGCAATCAAGTTACAGTTAATGGATTACCATTTCAAGTGGCACCTTGCCCCAATTTCCATTTAAGAAATGTACATTGCCTGAAACCAAGGAAGCATGTAGAATCCTTTGAAAATGGTGAAAGCATCGTTTATAGGAGTAAATGTGGTGGAAACAAGAAAAACAGGCTCACTAAAAATTGGGTGTATTTTATAAGTTTGCGAACCTCCCTGTGATCAAAGTTCCAGTCGCTCAAACGGTATGCCAAGATACTTTTTCATAAACATGGTTTGTGAACACGCCCAATATGCAAATCGTTCCAATAACTAATTTGCCCTGAGGTTAATACGTTCCCTCCAGTTACAAAGACTTTGCGCACACTTTCCAATTATGAATTTTATGGCTTATTTACTCCAAAAGAAAATACGACGAGAAATCTGGGTCAGCATCACCAATCTCAAGTTATAACTTGCTTATGTCATTCGCTTAGAGAATAACGGTTTTGACCCTCAACGTGTCGAATGAATTATGAATGCCTCTCTGCCCTTCTGCACCACTCGAAAACGGAACACCTTTCTCCACATTATACTCCCTTCCTACATTTACCTAAACTCACTCACGTATTCCAAATAACATGTCATCGACAGAAAATGATTCATAAATTTATTAATTTACTGAAATGTACTCCCGCTTCCAAAACATATTTTACCCATCCGCTGCACCGTTGTAGTTTCTCGTTTCCACACGAAAAACTCACAGGAACAAATACACCATCCCTATTCAGTACCACCACTTCTTACATCTTTTCCGTGTTCCTCACGATCGTATCTCGTTACACCATAAAAACATGCAAAATCTTACCAGGAAATCCTGATAGTTTGATGGTAAAGTAAATAATGCTTTATAAAGCACGTACAAACATCTTATTCCAGAGAAGAAACACATAAAACAGGAGTTGTGCCAGAAAAGAACATTGTCTTCAATATCGGCAAGAGCGTAGCCACATGTACTTTACAATCGCTTGTTATGTATGTGGGCAATTCGCGCTCTCTCTCTCTCTCTCTCTCTCTTTGCGGAACGTACGCATGCAGTAAGTTTTTTAAACTGACTTTTTAAAGGGGCATAAAAATGTGCCATCTCATATCCCGTTAAGCATAATTACTCACCATCATCAGACCTAGCTGCAAAAAATTGTGGATGAGGGAGTGAAGCCGAACTCGGCGAAAACAGGAGTATTTTTGCTCAAAATTTTATTTACTATCCAGCAGGTGCATTACAATATACTCCACGGTGCACATGAACACACACACATATGTACTATACGACCACCATCCTCCCCATCGCCACCACTCTGTTCAAAGTTTAGTTCATTTTTAGTGACGGGAGAAAACATGAAAATAAGTGCAAAGAGAAACGGTTACGTGTACTTTCATGTTCATGCCTACCTAAAGATGTTTGCCTCACCTTATAGCGGTGCGGGTACTGGGATTTTACTACTTCTTCTTCCACAACCGCTACCACTGCCCACATCCTATCCAAACAACAGATCATCAGTTCTTGTTTGCTCATGAAGGCAAAAGCATCACGCTGAGCCTCTACTTGAGCACAAATAGGCGAAATAAATGAAGAATTACGAACTAGGATTAAACATGACCTGACAGGAGTATATTATGTTAAAGCACGCCACTATGTTTTATGCATGTTATATGCCTTCTCCTCCTCCCCCTCCTCCTTCTCCAAACTTTGTTGTTATGCTTTCTCATTCGACTCGTCTTCTGGTGTCTCTTTTCCATGCTGCCAGTACCGCTAGGACCTTTGTGTTGGTGTGCGTTCATTTTCTATGTATTAGTATTTTCCTCTGTTTTTCATCTCGTTGTCGAATAAATCCATTAACATGCCCGAAAGTACATACATTCCTATTTACCCCAACATAAATACTTTCTATACTTTCTCCGGTGGAGAGCTAGTATCAACGTTTCTACCAAGGCATCTGCTCCTGCTGCTACTTTCAGAAGAAAAAAACACACAAAAGTAAGTACAGAGTTTCATGTAGAGTAAGAGGGACAGAGCTTTGCGTCAGAATTTGAAGCACATTTCCCCTCTCTCTCTCTCCTGGAGAAAAGAGGATGCATTGCAATAATGATAGTTTGACTTTAGTGAGAAAATGAGAGTCCACTCGCACATTGTGCTCATATTCATATTTCTCTGTGTTTCAGAGCCCCGTATTCCCTGTGTACTTGTAGTTTTATGCACGTATGGCTAGAAAGGTTTACTTTTCGTATAACCGGTGCCAGTGGTGGTGCCACCAACGTGGTGTTATTACTATTTAGCCCTTCTCCGCTATACCGCTTCACCGGTTTTCTCTTTTAGCATCACTTTGGTCGTTACAACAGCTTTTGGAAAATGACAAGTACAGGATCAAGGAGAAAAACCAATGTTTTACACTTACCACTGCCACCGCCATTGCCATCATCATCGTCGTCGTCATCAACATCAACGGCAGTTTGCAGAGGTAGCAGTTGTACAGATAGTGGTAGTGAGTACACAGTAGCAGTATTTGTACTAAGACTGGCTTGTACTGGAAAAAAGTAAAAAACGAATGGAAGACAACGATGTCCGTGATGATGATCATCATCATGGTTTGTGCCTTTTGCTTAGGTAAGCAAAGCAAGCAAACTACAGCAGCAGTCTCACAGATACACACAAAACGAGAGAAGCGCCAGAGTTTTATATGATATATAAATACACAAGTTATTTAACTTTGAACGTTGGTTGTGTAACATAAACTGCTTGGCAGAGGGGTATTAGCAGTACTCGTAACAACGGGTAGTAATGCTGGTTCTCTCTCTCTCTCTCTCTTTAGTCTGTGATACTTTGCTGCCGTTTTGCTAGACTCCCTCTGTGCCTCATCGTTATGTACATAGATCATGAAACAAGGCACTTGATACATTTCTCACGTCCTCTGCATTTGGCGAGTCAGCCCTCTCTGGCAATGCATACATATGCTAGGAAAACAGAAGAAGAGGAAACAGCAGTTTCATGTCGCATCTACACACTTACTCTCTCCTGCTCATTCTTTCCTCTCACCCGCGCGCTCTCTCTCTCTCTTTCCCTCTTTTCTCTCTTTGTCTTTCTTCGATGAGCAAGAAAAGGCACAAGAGTATGTACAAACATAGCACCAGGAGAGTTGCAAAAGAGTTCCTCTTTTGTGAGCCAATGAAGATTATGAGAAAGGACAGGGGAAAAGGACTGAAACAAGAAAAGGAAGAAGAGGAACAGGAGGTGTCGTCTTTTCTCTTTTCCCATCTTTAATATGAACATAGCGAAAATATAGATGCATGTACATCAGGTTTGTCCATACCTTAGTATTCCTCCGTACGTAGAGATTATACAGGGACTTGAAAGGAGACTATATAAGCCTGTAAATATAGGTACATGTATAAGGTACCTACTCACTTTATATGTTGGTGATAGACTAGGTATATATTTCTCACGATGAATCATCTCTGCTCTGTACTCCACTAACAACGTTTACTTTTAATATATGGCTGGTGTGCTTCAACACCTACAACTGACTTGCATCATAATGATAATGTTGCTCATAGAAAAGACCCCCTAAATCTTAATACACAGGGAGCGGAGAAATCCTGCTCCTTTTTT
This sequence comes from Callyntrura guangdongensis, assembly GCA_027744295.1. Lineage (NCBI taxonomy): Eukaryota > Metazoa > Arthropoda > Collembola > Entomobryomorpha > Paronellidae > Callyntrura > Callyntrura guangdongensis. The sequence goes on from JAHZNB010004401.1 coordinate 43,498, forward strand.
TCTGGTGTATACTCATTACAACAGCATCACAGTGCACAAACACATATACAAGAAGAAGAAAACGACACACAGTAATAATACAAAACAGAGCGTTATATAACAAAGTAACCTATCATTAAAAGAATCGTTATCATGGGTACCATCACTATCATTGGAATGAGCTGCATAGCTTTTGCAGAAAGAGAAAAAAATACGGAAGAGAGACGCAGAGAGAAGTTGGTTGGATCTAGATATAATTTTCTATAAGTGGAACTACCATATAATAGACGGCTGCAACAACTAGTAGAGGCACAACTACATACCATCATCATGATCAACGTTACAAGTATTACTAACTAAAACACTACCCATGGAAAAAGTAAACTTTTCCCCAATTTCCGTCTCATTCATTTTCGCTTTAAATCTTAAGCCAATTAAAAACGTGAAGTGAGAGAAAGATGGAAAGGAAAGAAAGAAAGAGGGAAGGAAAATAAGAGGGATTCCATGAAGTTGCTAGAGTAATTAGGAAATAATAGAGTCCATAATTATGAAATGGTGTACCTCAAACTACTAATATGTATATAATGATGATGACGACGACGATCCGAGGATGATACTACTTGTAAAAAGTACCACCAACATCACCGCCGACACACCAGCCAGAAGCAAGCAACAGTAGTAGGGGCATCATCAGTAATGGGGCTTGCAGTATTAGTTGTAGTGGTTGCACTGCTGCAGTGTGCAAAGTCTTTCACTTCTTCAACTGTTGTTATACATATGATAAGCTTGTACGTCGATCTTGTTTATTTTTTATATACAACACGGTACTACTATAATGCTGTTGCTACTTGTAGGAAGCGTAAGCACACCACTCATACATAACGACCGTGTTGTCTGCCCATAATTTCAAGTAATGCTGGGAATGCGAAAGTGAACTAGTTAGGCTTGAGTGAAATGCAGAAGAACAGTAGGAAAAAAAACGGAGAAAAATAGCAGTAGTGGCAACCGTTTCTGGTACATGGAGATTCTCATTTCATACTTTTCTTCCTCATCTTTTTTTTCTATTGTACCACCACCACCACCACTCTACTACCATGCATGCGACTGCTAATGACTGTCCAAATTGTCTTCAAGCTGCTGGAAGATACTTTTAACATTTTCCATGTGTAGAGGGAAATAATGTAAGCATACACTAGAAACTGGTACACGTATACTTTCGACTTGTCTTATTATTAATGTCGTTATTATTTTTATTTTTTATTTTTTAATGCATTTAGATATGTATTTTTTACAGTGTGCCCAACGGCTCTAGCTAGTGGAATGAGAGGAGAAGGGAGTAAGGAAGGATGACGAAATTCAAGCACACATGGAGCACGTATGGTGGAGTGCGTACATTAAATTGAGGAAACCATTTTACTATATCATTCTTCTTTTGTTACTTGTGTGCATTTTTTTTATCTGGCGAACCACACAAGAAGTATAAACATGCCCGTAGCACACAATTCCACTGTTTTAAGTATTCACACACACACACACACACTAGTAGTAATAGCAGTAGTCGGGGTTATGTTAAAAGAGAAAATAATAACAACAATGATAATAATACGTAAGTAAATAGTCTTAACTGACTTGAGTATAGTATTATCTTATGCTTTATGATGGTAAATTTGTTCCTCTGAGAGTCTATTCTAGTCTCTCTGTGTGTTCAGCGAAACGAGAGCAGTTAGCAAAAAAAAACTCTCAGAAATTAAAGTTGCTCTCTGTTCGCTGATATCTTGTTTTAACAAGGAATATGACTCACTTTTCTTTTCTTCTTTCTTTCGTTGTCTACCACGATAAACAAGAATGTTGTGCTGCTGCTGCTGCTGCTGCTGTGACTACTTACTACCACTACCGCTACTACATATTATCCTTTCAGAAAATAAGAACATGTGTGACTGCATTCATCCTTGTCTTTGTGTTTACCACAATTTTAGCCGAGTACATTTGATACTCTTGTGAAAATAATATTATCCACAGACAAAAGCTGAGTCAACTGATAGAAGAAAAGATATAGATAAAGAGAGAGAGAGATATGTTTTAGATAAGAGTAAATGTAGTTTTTTATTAACAACTTCAGTACAGCAGACCACCGGAATATACAATAGTCCTGCTGCAGTTGATGTGTGGAGATGGGCCCACTGGCGCTAAAAGTATAATGTGATATAAATACAAAGTCTATTCCTACACATAGACAAAGTCAAGTTTATGTTGCGTTCTGGCGGAAATTGTGACTGTGTTGTAATGGGTTCAATTGTTCTATTAAACAACACAAACAGTGAAAGAGCCTCTGGTAAAAAAAACGAGACAGCTTTTATTAACTTATTACCAGTCAAGTTGGAGGGGAGCAGGGTGAAAGAGTAAATGAAAGGAGGGAGTTTGTATGGCCACATAAAAACCACTGAGTTGGCTCATCTCGTCGTTTTATGTACGTGTTGATGTGTTTTGCAATGAGAGACAAGTCAAAGTGCAGTAAGCAACAATAAACAAAAAAATAACAACAGCGTTTATTTTTTTCATGCAGGAGTCAGTCAGAGCCAAAGACCAAAAACCACCGAGGAAAGTGCGAGAGCCAAAAATAGAGCGTGCGTTTTACGAGCGTATGCACACATTATAGTAATTAAAATGCGTAAGAAGTTTTTGCGCATATGTGTGCGTGTGTGTCATTCTACCATGTATTTGCTTTAAGCTGTTTTTAGAGACGCCAGCACTAGTACGGGAGTTTGTTATTATATAAACATATTTTATGCAACATCATCATCCTGATCCATCCATCCACCACCGTCACCCTTCGTCCTCGTTTTTATTGCCGTTCGTTTACATCCCATACATGTCGAGTAAGATATTATTTTAGTAATACCAGTTTATAGGTTTCCTGACATATGGCAATACAAAGGGAAACCAGCTGGATGAAATGTGAAAGGCATACTTGATGTTTGCTTATCTACCAGACTTTCTCATATTACCAACATTGGCAACAACAACCCTTTTCCATTTCTCTACTAATTTACCTTCTATTTCAGCTTACGTCGTTCATATTTTTGGGGGAAGGGTCTTGCCTGCTTTCAAGCACCTTTATCCATGAAAATATGTAAGAAATATGACTACTTTTAAGTCCTGCTTCAATAGCAACTAAAATGCCGGGAATCCATCAAATTAGCACCACGCACATTACATCACAACTGTTACATTTGTTCATGCTCATATGCTCGCGTTATTAGCTACCATATTATATTACATTCCAGCAAAACTACGTAACCCACACTGACTCGCGTACACACACACACACACACACACTCTCTCTCTCTAAATGATAACAACACGGGGACTGCCACCACAACAACCACCACCACTACCACCATCGTCATCGTCATCATCACTGTTTTGTGAATGTGGATCTAGTCGTCGTGCTTTGGAATTTTCAATGAAGAGAAGGGATTTATCTGTGACAGGGCAGTAAAGAGTAGCGCGAGGGGAGAAGATTGTGCCTTCAACAAACAAGCTCAACGTTTTACTCCTCACTGCATAGAGAAACAAATCCACAATGATGATAATAATACTGGCGATGAACTACCCAACGGTTTTCAGCGTTAGATAAAATCTACCCAATGTGCCAATAATAAACCGCAATCAGAATAATATTGTTTGCGTAACAAGCTCTGTGAGCGGAGGAGTGAGTTTTACTATAAATACTTGATGTTTGTTTTGGGCATAGGAGCAGCAAACCTCGATGTGTACGTAAGCCGTAAATAAACTGTGTGCTGAAATAATTAAAAAATGCACCAGTTAGCTTTATACATGCTTTGTAAAGAAGAATAATAAATTGTGCTGTTATAGTATCACGTTTTGTTTCCACGTTAAAAAAACTCAAGTGCTCGTTATAACGGTAATGATGACGTTCGCACACATGGATTGGGAACGTGAAACTTTTGAAATGGAAAAGGTAACATAATATTATATCAGAGAGTTATCCTATTTTCTATACAAATATTGATGAAGAGTACTTACTGAGAGTATGTACGAGTACGAAAATAACGATAATCACCTTTTACATGAATGATGAAATGAAATAAAAAGAAATTTACGAGTCAAGTTATGAAGCACAAGTACTGTTTCTACAACAATGATTTTGGAGAAATGTTTGATTTATTACGTGCTGTTGACAGTCTTTCATAAGATGAATAGCGTATGTCTCCAATTAACCTAACGAAAGGAGTGCGGTAAAGTAGGTACGCAGGAAACTGCCTACCCTGTTTCACAATCACAACAGAAGCGATGGCGAAAACTCATACAATTATGACGACAGTGGATATTATTACAATTCCATATGGAGATGATGATAGCAATGCGCCGTGAAAGGTTGCTGCTGTTCGAACAATACGTCCAAATTATTAAATTGAGATCGTTAGCAGTGTCGCAAAATCTGTGCAAATTTCAATATGGTTGCTTCTACTCCTTCCAGGTACTAATAACACTTGATAGAGGAACTACTCTTCGTTTGCTACACCACTTAATCATGTCAATTCTGTCGGTATGTTGGTAGTATGATAGCAGTACTTGTGCATTCACTGTAGGGTTGTTCACATGAATTGAAACAAATTAATTACTGGGATTCATGTGGAAAGACGGCCGACTTATTTCTGAATAATATCAATAAACCAAATTACTGATGGGATCAAATATCTTGTAACGGGCCAATTAGCAAGAAAAATATCCATATTGTTAAGCGGCTAAAACAAATTAATTACTGGGATTCATGTGGAAAGACGGCCGACTTATTTCTGAATAATATCAATAAACCAAATTACTAATGGGATCAAATATCTTGTAACGGGCCAATTAGCAAGAAAAATATCCATATTGTTAAGCGGCTTCTGATGATAGGTCGGGCGGAAATGCTACGTAACGTTTCAATCCTCTTATTGTACTCCACTCTGAATCTTTGAAAGTTCTTTCAAACCCAACTACAAACAGAATTCCGGTTACAACAAGTAGTTTCTTCACTACTGCGCCAACAGTGTTGATAGAGCTTCGTTTCCAGCAATTATAAAACCCAGCGAAGCACAACAGGAAATACCTAAAAGACATGGTCACAATTGTGCTTCCACTGCTACTACACATAAATGTATACTTTTCCTTTTCGAGAACTATGCGACTTAGCAATTTCATGTTTTACCAATATCTTCCACTTGACGATTTTTACCTTGAAAAGCTCCGAGCTACGTAAGCCTTTCCAAGTATACAGTCAAAATAACGAAATAATGACAACGCTAACAAAAATAATCTTTCGCTCTTTTGAACGAGTAGAAAAAAAGTTTTTTCGTAATATTTTATTTCGTTTCAAATTACGAAAAATAAAGCCTAGTTGATGTTCTTTACAAGGCATAATCAAAAATTGATTAAATTAGCAGAGAAAACCCACTCAAATGAACTTGGCTACTTATTTTATTTTAATTTGCAGAGAAGCCATTTTTAGTCACCACTTTTCAGAGTGTATGGCTTGTCAGAACTACCAATTCAAAAAAAATCTTGCTGATGTCGTTGTATTATATTGGACAAAATTGGACAAAAACAAGCATATTATATTTTATAGAGATAACTAAAGAAATATATGACCAGGACGCTTTTTACTGCTTTGCATAATATGTGACGTTCTGCATAAGCCTTATTACATGACAGTATGCTGTGTGAATTATATTATACTCCGTCAGTGGTAATAATCCTCCAGACATTTCGCACATGAATATATAATGTTGTAGCAAAGTGCTTGCTTGGTTGCTTCTCTACATTTTGGTTATACTTCACAGATTTTGGGATTGGGAGAAAAAATGGGCCACATTTATTCCAACATGTAGATGGTACACAGTAGTACACACACCACTCACTCACATGCAGAGTACGTAGGTAAGTTGTGCACCAACAAAAGAGTAACTTTTGGCACAGACCGCTTTTTTCTTAACTGTTTTAGGACTTACACTTATTACTCCACCCTCTCGTTCACTCTTTCACTTTCGCTCCGTTTCCCTCTCTCTTTCTCTCGCTCTCCTCTCACTTTCTTCTTTTAAGAAGCTTTTTATTTTCCCTTACCGTCTTGTCAATTGCAGCTGGGAAACTTGTCTGATTTATTGGGTGCCAAAAATTGTTGTTCAATATCTGTTTTATAACTAATTGAAATAACTTTCGTTTTTGCCTGTCTGCACCCGCACACACTCGACCGTTTCCATTTGACAGTATGCGCAAACACGTTTGTACACGGTAGGCAGACTGGTGGTGAAAGGAAAAAGGGTACGGTTGTAGGTGCCCGTTTTAGATCATTTACACACAACAAGAAAATATTGGTATGCTTACATTAGAATCCTGTTACACTTCGTTTGTGTGGTGACTGGTGCAGGAACAGGGCATTATTACTTGCCAAGTTTCTCCTTTTCCGTTATAGTTTGCAAGTTTGGGCAGGCAATAATATTGGATATTTTTTGTGTTCATTACCCATGTAGGTAGTTTTACCATTTCACAGGCGTCGGGCGCAGAAAATATGCGGGGTGCGTGAGGAAGAGGGACTACACAACAAATTGTGAAACTAATGAGGACAGCTTTGGCAATCCAGTTTGTTACACAAGAAAGATGCCAATTGTTGGGTAGAACAAAAACGTGTTCATATTGGGTGCATTTTTTTATCAATTTTCTTTCTTCTTTCATGTAAATCATCACCAGGGATGAAGATGAAGGTAAATGGAAATTATCATCGTACAACAGGGAAAACTGGAATCTACAAGTGTAACTTTTATAGGTAGGTGAAACCTGGATGAGGAATACGGTAAAACTACGTTTCATTAAACTGGAATACGAAATTATAAAATTATTTCGCCTCTGCATCCACAAAATGCCAGAAAGCAAATCCGGGACGGAAAAGGAAAGAACACAGAGAAGAACGTCTTTCTGAGATGCTCGTTAAACGCAAGAGTTTTTTGTCTGTACACACCTCCCTTCTGCTTGTTTATGAAGGGGAGAAAGTCGTCACTCGGAAATCAACGCCAAACCTACTGGTTTTGAGTACCCAAAATATTTTGGTGGGTTTTGCTGTCATGCAAATATAAAGTACGTCTTTTCTCTGAGAGCAAGAGTCTCTGCACTTTCTTCTCCCTCTTCTGCTAACTTTCAGCAGATCATCAAAAACTTTCTCGCGTTTGTGACTACTGCCATCTAAAACGATGAAAAGGCATGCGACAGCCAGCAGGGCATCATATATGATGACTGCTCATGATGGGAAAAGTATGTGATGTTCCAATGGTTCCAATGTGATGTAATGTCATACCGTTATTACCAGATTCATAAAAAGTGAGTCTGTGCTCCTTCTCTCTGCATTTTACCCGGAAAGGGACATGGAGGAGACGATGACACTCTAGTAAATACGTCCGCACCTACATACATATACACATGTATTCTTAACGATTTCTCTATCAGTGGCAACGACTCCCTCAAATAATATATTCATTCAAAGACACTTTTATGACGCACAAAACCATATGTGAAAAGACAAAGATTTTATGTTTCCGTCGTCAAGCACAGTAGACGGAAAAGGAAATACAGAAAATGGCTGTTATTACCCCGTAAAATATAGGAAACGAAAGAAAGTAGAGAGAAAAACAAGGAAAATGTTCTCTTCAGACAATGTTGGTACACATGCAAAATCGATTCTAATGTCGATATTATCCTCGTTGGCATCATC